>NIVC01002262.1:158186-188710 GCA_002269645.1 Macrostomum lignano | reverse complement strand
CAGTTTTATCTTTGCATGCGGTCTTATGCATTTCTTCTCGAAGAATAGTTTATTCCACTCGCTCTACTCTACTCTACTCTACTCACTTTCTCTACTCTACTCTACTCTACTCGACTCGACTCTACTCTACTATACTCTATCCTACTCTACTCTACTCTACTCTCTACTCTACTCTAATCTAATCTACTCTACTCTATTCTACTCTACTCTATTCTACTCTACTCTACTCTACTCTACTCCACTCTATTCTGCTACCATATGAATCTCAGATACTTTAAGAGAGGTAAGAACTCATAAAGGAAAATGGGAAAGAAGTTTCTCTACTCTCACCGTTGGCGTTCTCGAATATCCTCACGGTCATTGCAACACTTGCCGTCTCCGACCTCTTCACCGTGGACTCCGTGAGCTCCCGCTTGGCAGCTTGGGCCGAAGTCGGCGGCGGCGACACGTGGCGTCGCATTGTCGGCTCTGCCGGCGGCGGCGGCAGCGGCGGTGGCCTGGCCAGGAAGCTGCGCGACGGTGACTTCTGCTGGGCTGCCCGACCGCGCTGGTGCGACATGAAGTGCGCCATGTCGGCTGGCGCCGCGGCGTCTGCGATGGAAAACGATTGTCTGTCACCTACTTGAAGTAGGCTGTTTTGACTGCGGCCAGTATTATAAGCTGCGCAGGTTTCTTGTAAAACAAAACTGCTGTGGTTCGAAATAAATGTTTTATTACACATTCTATCGATATGCGCGTGGTATGCATCGGCACGTTTGATGGTTTGACTCATTACATCATAGGCACATTTTGAATCATTGCATCATAGAAAGTTTGAGTCATAGATCATAGAAAGTTCAAGTCATTGCAATATTGACAGTTAAAGTCAAATACATAATAGACATTTTGAGTCATTACACCATAGAAATTTTGAGCCATTACACCATAGACATTTCGAGTCATTACAACATAGACAATTTGAGTAATATATCCTAGACATTTTGAATGATGACATAATAGAAAGTTTGATTCATCACAACATAGGCGGTTTGAGTCATTACACAATAGACAGTTTGAGTCATTACATCATAATTTCAGTCATAGATCATAGACAGTTTGATTCATTACATCATAATTTCAGTCATAGATCATAGACAATTTGAGTCATTAGATCATAGACAGTTTGAGTCATTAGATCATAGACAGTTTGAGTCATTACAACATAGACAGTTTGAGTCATTATACCATAAGCAGTTTAAGTCATTTGATCATATGCAGTTTGAGTCATTTACAACATAGACGGTTTGAGTCATTATACCATAAGCAGTTTAAGTCATTTGATCATATGCAGTTTGAGTCATTACAACATAGACAGTTTGAGTCATTATACCATAAGCAGTTTAAGTCATTTGATCATATGCAGTTTGAGTCATTACAACATAGACGGTTTGAGTCATTACACAATATACAGTTTGAGTCAGTACACCATAGACAGTTTGAGTCATTAGATCATATACAGTTTGAGTCATTACAACATAGACGGTTTGAGTCATTACAACAATAGACAGTTTGAGTCATTACATCATAATTTCAGTCATAGATCATAGACAGTTTGATTCATTACATCATAATTTCAGTCATAGATCATAGACAATTTGAGTCATTAGATCATAGACAGTTTGAGTCATTAGATCATAGACAGTTTGAGTCATTACAACATAGACAGTTTGAGTCATTATACCATAAGCAGTTTAAGTCATTTGATCATATGCAGTTTGAGTCATTACAACATAGACGGTTTGAGTCATTACACAATATACAGTTTGAGTCAGTACACCATAGACAGTTTGAGTCATTAGATCATATACAGTTTGAGTCATTACAACATAGACGGTTTGAGTCATTACACAATAGACAGTTTGAGTCATTACATCATAATTTCAGTCATAGATCATAGACAGTTTGATTCATTACATCATAATTTCAGTCATAGATCATAGACAGTTTGATTCATTACATCATAATTTCAGTCATAGATCATAGACAATTTGAGTCATTAGATCATAGACAGTTTGAGTCATTAGATCATAGACAGTTTGAGTCATTACAACATAGACAGTTTGAGTCATTATACCATAAGCAGTTTAAGTCATTTGATCATATGCAGTTTGAGTCATTACAACATAGACGGTTTGAGTCATTACACAATATACAGTTTGAGTCAGTACACCATAGACAGTTTGAGTCATTAGATCATATACAGTTTGAGTCATTACAACATAGACGGTTTGAGTCATTACACAATAGACAGTTTGAGTCATTACACAATAGACAGTTTGAGTCATTACATCATAAGTTCAGTTTGAGTCATTACATCATAAGTTCAGTCATTAGATCAAGACAGTTTGAGTCATTGCATGTTACCCTTAATGCAATGTTACCGTGCTCAGAAGCAGGCTCACTGATGTCCTCTTCCATTTATCTACAAGTTCAGGCCATCTTACTGTTTACGCTCGAGTTTCTTATTGAGACCTTGAGATCAATCAATAAATTTCTCAACTTAAAACTCGCTAATCCGTTTTCAACTTGACGTTCAAAAAAGTAATCGATAAAAGCTGCTGGATGAATTGCTTTTAAATTCTGTCTTCCGCAACTTTTTTTTGGGCGTCGCGTCCAGCGATCGCAGGAGGTCGCTGATCCATTCTTGATGGAGCTTGGGCGATTGGGCAAACACTGGCTAAGTCCATGACATTGACAAACGAGCTAAGGCAAAAAAATATTTTGCTCGTTCGCGAGATGGAAAATGCCGTTGCTAGAATGGAAGCATGCCTTTGGCGTTTAACGCTGTCATTTGCTGCACTGATTTTGTATGCTGAGGGGATTCAGGCGACACATTCTGCTACTGCTGCGCTCGTTGGTACCTGCGCTGGGACCGCGCACCGTTTGCGCAACTCCTACGGGCGAAAGGAGTGCACCAACTGCACTTGGCGATGGAACCTTCGTGGGTGTCAGGAGCTCTATACTGGAGTGTCAGGAGCTCTATACTGGAGTGTCAGGAGCTCTATACTGGAGTGTCAGGAGCTCTATACTGGAGTGTCAGGAGCTCTATACTGGAGTGTCAGGAGCTCTATACTGGAGTGTCAGGAGCTCTATACTGGAGTGTCAGGAGCTCTATACTGGAGTGTCAGGAGCTCTTACTGGAGTGTCAGGAGCTCTATACTGGATTGTCAGGAGCTCTATACTGGAGTGTCAGGAGCTCGATACTGGAGTATCAGGAGCTCTTTACTGGAGTGTCAGGAGCTCTATACTGGAGTGTCAGGAGCTCTATACTGGAGTGTCAGGAGCTCTATACTGGAGTGTCAGGAGCTCTATACTGGAGTGTCAGGAGCTCTATACTGGAGTGTCAGGAGCTCTTTACTGGAGTGTCAGGAGCTCTATACTGGATTGTCAGGAGCTCTATACTGGAGTGTCAGGAGCTCGATACTGGAGTATCACGAGCTCTTTACTGGAGTGTCAGGAGCTCTATACTGGATTGTCAGGAGCTCTATACTGGATTGTCAGAAGCCCTATACTGGAGTGTCAGGATGTTAGTAGTCACTACTAACAGCAATTCAGAAACCAAACGCCTTACAAACACTTGCGCCCCCTTAAAATGTACGCTTTTAACTCATAATAAAGTAGATGCACAATTGCACGAGAAACAATTCCCTAGAAAATAGCTCCCAATATTCCCAAGATAAATAACGGCTGTAGTAATAACAGTAATAAATCATAAACGGATCCAACCGACCCACTTGCACTTACAATGCAAAGCTGTCAAATGCAGAGAATAGCAGGCACCTGCTGCTCTAATATTATAGTAACTGGCCAATAGAGAGATTAGAAGAAATATCAATTGAGATAAATTATAACACAGCTTCTATTGCCTCCGGAATGCTCCCAAACACAGTTGTCAGCACCCGAGAATGAAGTGCGCTACCGGATGGGAGGCATGGGCTCCACGCGATGCAATTATTTTCGTCTTGAAAAAGTCTCTATTCTTCGCTCCCTCCTCTCTCAGTGCTGGGACCAATCAGTGCTGAGGGGATACGGAAGGCTGCTGGACCCACCGACTTGATGCTGATAATAAACTGAATGCCCCCCCCCCACCTCGCAGGCCAACTGACTTCCTTCACGGAGTGCGAAGGTGAATCTGTTGCTAAGCTATACTAGTAAGCTGGTGCTTGGACAAGAAAAACTTTCACACAGGCTGGAATGCAGCTGCAGTATAGCGAGGGAGGAGATTGCCGAGAAATGGAAAGAGAGAAAATGATTCAGGGAAAGCAAGGCCGCTATCTAGACTTGGGAAAGTGTATCGGCGCGCGCATGCAGCAGTATAATGAACCCGAGGCGCAGCGGGGAGCCTGGTTATTGCGCACGTCATCGGATGCGGTGAAAAAAGCACTGCTTTACGACATTCACGTCGGTTTTATTGTAATTTTGTGACAAATTGGCCCTCACTTGTCGGGCCAAGCTGTAACGGCGACATTCGACTCCTTCGCGCTGCATCATTAATTATGCATAGCTGGCTGCACTGGCTAACTCCTCTGGGCGGTGGACCCAACTGGGGTAAGTGTGGAACCAACTGGGGGAAGTGTGGAACCAACTGGGGTAAGTGTGGAACTAACTGGGGTAAGTGTGGAACTAACTAGGGTAAGTGTGGAACCAACTGGGGTAAGTGTGGAACCAACTGGGGTAAGTGTAGAACCAACTGGGGTAAGTGTGGAACCAACTGGGGTAAGTGTGGAACCAACTGGGGTAAGTGTGGAACTAACTGGGGTAAGTGTGAAACCAACTGGGGTAAGTGTGGAACCAACTGGGGTAAGTGTGGAACCAACTGGGGTAAGTGTGAAACCAACTGGGGTAAGTGTGGAACCAACTGGGGTAAGTGTGGAACCAACTCGGGTAAGTGTGGAACCAACTCGGGTAAGTGTGGAACCAACTGGGGTAAGTGTGGAACTAACTGGGGTAAGTGTGGAACCAACTCGGGTAAGTGTGGAACCAACTGGGGTAAGTGTAGAACCAAGTGGGGTAAGTGTGGAACCAACTGGGGTAAGTGTGGAACCAACTGGGGTAAGTGTGGAACCAACTGGGGTAAGTGTAGAACCAACTGGGGTAAGTGTGGAACCAACTGGGGTAAGTGTGGAACCAACTGGGGTAAGTGTGGAACCAACTGGGGTAAGTGTGGAACCAACTGGGGTAAGTGTGGAACCAACTGGGGTAAGTGTAGAACCAAGTGGGGTAAGTGTGGAACCAACTGGGGTAAGTGTAGAACCAACTGGGGTAAGTGTGGAACTAACTGGGGTAAGTGTGGAACCAACTGGGGTAAGTGTGGAACCAACTGGGGTAAGTGTGGAACCAACTCGGGTAAGTGTGGAACCAACTGGGGTAAGTGTGGAACCAACTGGGGTAAGTGTGGAACCAACTGGGGTAAGTGTGGAACCAACTGGGGTAAGTGTGGAACCAACTCGGGTAAGTGTAGAACCAACTGGGGTAAGTGTGGAACCAACTGGGGTAAGTGTAGAACCAACTGGGGTAAGTGTGGAACTAACTGGGGTAAGTGTGGAACCAACTGGGGTAAGTGTGGAACCAACTGGGGTAAGTGTGGAACTAACTGGGGTAAGTGTGGAACCAACTGGGGTAAGTGTGGAACCAACTGGGGTAAGTGTGGAACCAACTGGGGTAAGTGTGGAACCAACTGGGGTAAGTGTGGAACCAACTGGGGTAAGTGTGGAACCAACTGGGGTAAGTGTGGAACCAACTGGGGTAAGTGTGGAACCAACTGGGGTAAGTGTGGAACCAACTGGGTGAAAGCTGGAAGCTGGGGTAGCAGATGAGTTACCTTCAACAAAGATCAACTACCGTGAGAAATATTTCGCTCAGGCGAATATCAAAGCAATGCTATACTAATGATCTTTCACACGAGCTTTTTAAGCTGAAGCCAGAGTTTTTTATCCCGTCCAAGTTGGCTCGAATAATGCCATCGAAGAGGAATAATTAATGTTCAGGTGAGGCCACAGAATATATTCTGTGGGTGAGACTGTCTGATGAAGCCAGGACTGCGAACAGAGTTTTAGCAATCTATTTAAAAGCTTCAGACTTCAGAACTGAATTAACTACTGCCTGGCAGACAGAACTAAGATTGGCAGGTTCAGAGCGATTAGTTATTATATCCATAGCAGATTTTTACAGTTATAATATTGGGCCACCTCCACGGCGATGTGCTGATTGAATTATTGATATATTATAAGGCTGGGCGTATTCGCATTAACAATGGGCTACAGTGTGCCCAGCTCTATTTTGCTTCAAATTAATTTTGTGAATTATGGAGAAGACCACCGAGAGTTTTTAATATCCAAACGATGAACAGCTTTGCTAATCGAAAAGTGCAGAAATTACCAGAGCTATGAAAGTATGTCAGTTCGTATAGCTTTTTGCAGCCCTCTTGGGCTTACGCGCATTGAATTTAATCCGAGATACGTTTGCCAATGCAATGGAGCTTTTGTCTATGGTAGCAAGGCTGGCACAGCGGCATTTAATTTAGTCCAACAAGCATCAATTTGGTCCAACAAGCATCAATTTGGTCCAACAAGCATCAATTTGGTCCAACAAGCATCAATTTGGTCCAACAAGCATCAATTTGGTCCAACAAGCATCAATTTGGTCCAACAAGCATCAATTTGGTCCAACAAGCATCAATTTGGTCCAACAAGGATCAATTTGGTCCAACAAGCATCAATTTGGTCCAACAAGCATCAATTTGGTCCAACAAGCATCAATTTGGTCCAACAAGCATCAATTTGGTCCAGCTGCATTTGCAACTGCTGCAGAGGAGCAAGATCAGCCCCAGCATTGTGGACTATATGCTAGGCTGTCGAAACAGTGCCATTGGCTTGTGATCAAAGCACGTGAACATCCAAAGGACAAGGACAAGGCAGAGATCGCCTGCAAAGGGGTGGCAGTCGTTTCGCGCACTTCGCGCACTCGTGCTTTTGCCATTGACGCACTCGTAAGCGTTCAAGAATTATACATTCCCGCACTCGTGACTGTGCCCTTGACCCCGCTGTCTTCTGATTTTGCCATAGACAGTCTCAGCGGGCCGTGAAACGCGGTTTTTTGCCCGCTAACTATAACACTAATATGGATGGGCCGCATCGGGCCGAAACGAACTAACACGCCTCGGCATTATAGCTCATTTCTGCCCTCTGCAGCCCATCAATATTGGTATATTCCAACGTAAAAAGCTTCCATACCCAGAAAAAAGTCAGTTCCAAGCATCCTTGGTAACTCCGAAGTGAGGGAGACTTCTCTAAACAGAATAACTAATCTTTTTCGCTGCCATCTTATCGGAGCAACTGCAGCCATATAGAATTGACAACCACAGTCAAGCACTGTGCAGATAACTGTGCCGGAAGCTCTGTGGCTGAAAAAGGCTGTCACTTTCAGCCAAAGTACGACTGGCTGCATGACTACAGAGGAGGTGGAAATTCCAGGCCCCTTGACCGTGACAGGTTTGTTTGTAAGACTGCAGGTATAGGCAATGTTCAAGAATGCGAACTTTTCATTCCCATGGAGTTCCATGCAGTAGTCTCTCGGCTGGCGCCTCTGGTCCTGGCGCCTCTGGTGCTGGCGCCTCTGGTGCTGGCGCCTCTGGTGCTGGCGCCTCTGGTGCTGGCGCCTCTGGTGCTGGCGCCTCTGGTGCTGGCGCCTCTGGTGCTGGCGCCTCTGGTGCTGGCGCCTCTGGTGCTGGCGCCTCTGGTGCTGGCGCCTCTGGTGCTGGCGCCTCTGGTGCTGGCGCCTCTGGTGCTGGCGCCTCTGGTGCTGGCGCCTCTGGTGCTGGCGCCTCTGGTGCTGGCGCCTCTGGTGCTGGCGCCTCTGGTGCTGGCGCCTCTGGTGCTGGCGCCTCTGGTGCTGGCGCCTCTGGTGCTGGCGCCTCTGGTGCTGGCGCCTCTGGTGCTGGCGCCTCTGGTGCTGGCGCCTCTGGTGCTCAAATGAAGTGGCGCTCCAGTAAAATTCTGTCTTGTTGTTTTTGTTGTGTGGTTGTTGTTGCTGTGATGCTGTTATTCTTGTTGCTAATTGCTTACTGCTGCCGTTTTTGTTGTTTTTGTTGTTGTTGGTACTGTTGATGTTGCTGTTGTTGTCTTTATTTGTTTTTGTTGTTGTTTTTGTTTGTTTGTTGTTGTTGTTTGTTGTTGTTGTTGTCTTTCAAGCTTACCAGACTGCCAGAGGCCGGTATTTTCTCAGGCAATGGTCCAGACCGTCCTGCTTTAAGCTGGCTTGGAAGCTGACAGCTGGCTCGAACAGCAGGTTGACGTGGCACTCTTTACTTAGCTGCAGGGCTGTCCCGGAGGGGACACAGCGGGAAGGCGCGGGCGCCCATTCCGCTAGACGTGGCACTCACTGGTGGCATGTTGAGCGCCACTTTAAGGATTCAAGATACAACCTTAAAGGTTTGAAAAAGTCTGAACTAGCTTGAACACTCTGCAAAAGTGGCCAGGTATGCAGCTAACAGCTTATTCGAGAAGCGGAGGGCTGTTTATGGCTTGTACAGAGCCGAGACTTCCACCATTTATTTTTATTTGTTTACACAGCTCAGAGAATGCCACTCGTTCCCTGAGGCTGAGGGTGGTGCAACGCTAGCAGTCGATTCAGGCAATTCAGCTGCTGTTTGCTGTAACTAGCTACTAACAACTGCTCGACAGCTCGACCTGTCAGACAAACTAACTAAAATAATTATTAAAATCATTTGAAATGATCGTATATTGTATATATCGGATACAAAAAGGTCGGCATTTGCAAGGCCGAGTAGCTCAGTTGGTTAGAGCGTCGTGCTGATAACGCGAAGGTCGAGGGTTCGAGCCCCTCCCCGGCCAGATACTTTTGTAACGCAATTCTGTTTAATGCCTAATGGTCCTCGATAAGCTTATGCTATGGCCATGAGTTATATTATGCAATTTTTTTATGCATGCTCTTTCCAGTAAAGGAAGAAGGGCAAAAAGTTTTTATTGCAGTGGATACTTTCTATTACGAGTAGGACGCGGAACGACATGTGGCGAATGTGTCCATTGCAACTTATCAACAAGTTTTTACTAAATTAAAAGATAAAACAACTTTAAAACAAATAGTTCAGTTCAAAAGTAGCTAACACGCAGTTTTGTTTTCTCTATTATATTTTTATGTTTTTAATTGTATTTTAGGTTCAAATTTTGTTTCTGGCCTGAATTTAAGCTGCTTTATTTTCCAATTCATAATATTTATGAAATTTCGTGTATCATAGAAACATCGAAGAAATAGTCGAATACAGGTCTGAACGAGAACTTTATACAAAGGATAACAATCCATGAATCCAAGAATTATAAATAAGCAGGATGGTATTTACAAAGGAACGGTAATTGTATCTGTAGAATTTAAAGTTTACCTCTTTACCTGTTATTAACTGTAAGAAAATGTTGGGTCAATTGTAGCTGGCATGTTGGCCTTTTAATTAACATATAAAATTGCTAATTGCGTTGAATTTAATTTTTTATTCAAAATGAATACCTAGAACTATTTTTTAAAACTTGGATTAAATATATGCCTCGTCTGATTCTTGCTTCCATGACACTGAACTGATTATTAGTAAAAGATAGATAGTTCTATGTACATAAGATGGTAGAATTTTTTATAATATCCATAATTCATTGACTTTATTACGGTTGTGGTGAATTTTATTTATGGCCTTTGTGTATAAATGTTAAAACTGAAAAGTTGTTGTTGTTTATAAAATATATATTTAAGATTTAATATCACTGAACTAAAACATGAATTTGAATGCTTATATATATAATATTAATAAAGCATCTATAGCTAGTATGCTTGTAACAATATAATAGAACATTATTGTTAAAATTTTTCCTGCTTTAAAATACCCTTTAAATATTATGTGTGGTTCATAATTTTGTCAACAAAAATTTCAGGGCTGTCTGACTCCCCTATTGTCTGATGCTATTAGATAAACTACAAGAGCAAAGTCATTAAAATGCCATCAAACTGGACAGCTCTATTGGTAAGAAATTCATTGTATTTTAGCCTTCATTTTATTCTAATTTGTGTGGAAATGCACCAACTGCAAATTATTAACATGGACGAATATCAGCCAACTAATCAAGTACACATTAGTTTTGTACTGAGTTACAATTGAGCTGGCTTATTCAATCTTTCTATCATCCCTTCTTCTCTACTATTAAAATTGCAGGCCAAAAGTAAGACATTTCAGCTTGTCAGCAAATGTAAATTTTTGCATAGAGCCATGGCTTGTCTGCAGCTTTGAGTATTGGCTTACTTATATGTTAGTATTTTGGTAGCTATTATGAAGTCTAGTCTCTACAATTACTTAGTCAACATGTCTTTTTACAATTAATATAAAAGTTCTCACCAGCACATAATCAGTTCCTTGGTACTCAACTTATCCTTAATTGCCTAGCTGTGTTGAGTTTCCCACACTTTACTCCAACCATTTGTCGTGCCAGTGTCATCTTTTCGAGGCAGTAGTATTATACTTTCTTTAATAATTTTCAGGGCAAAGCCTTCAATTTTTACTATGTAGCAGCAGTGGTTTTATAGTTTCTACAAATTCTGCATAGATCAACGATTATATATTCCACCTATATTAAATTTCAAATCTTTAAATGCCAAATTATGTTAATACAATTAATTTTATTATGCCATTTATCGCTCCCTACTTGTTGTAGCATTAATTTATTGAACCGAAACCTGTGATATTCATGTAACAACTGTCCGCCACATCTACCACCTTTGATAAAAGATAATTATGCTAGTATTAGAAATTAGTGAATTGTTTCAATTGAGATTCTATTTATATTTTTTCTGAGTAGATGCGCTTCACCCTACTAACACTTTTGGCAGTAGTAGTCTGTGTTAAATTGCGACCCGATTTCGCACATTCAAAAAGTACGGGCGCTATCTCTTGTTGATTCTTGAAAAAATCACGTGACGTCACTGATTTGCTTTGTGTAAATTTGATTAAAAATGATTCTTTCTGAGACTGTTAGCCCGCATCTGCCGTGCCCGGGCTCTGGGGTGCGATGAAGAGCTAAACTGAAGAGAAACTTCTTCTAAGTTAGATTTGATTCGGCGCAGCGGATTCTGACCAATTCCACCTTGGCCAGGCCCTCCCTCTGGCTCTCTCGCTCACTTGCACATGAAGGGGGAACCGGGGGAGTGCCATGTGGCCTGAGCTTCGGCCCTGTCAGCTAGCTGGGTGTATAAAAAAGTCTAGCAGAGGAAAATTAACAGATCTCAAGACGGAGAAGACACCTAGCCGCTGAATTGAATTCAAGTCAGGCATCGCTTTTTTGTCAAGACTCGATCAGCAGCTCCATGTGCAGCTTTTAGGAGACAATTTCTTCACCAGTAGTTAATATAGACTGTTTTCCAACCCCAGTCCCTCACTGGAGGCTATTCGAGCGCACACAGCACACTGTCTGAGAGAGATCGCTCGCAATAATAAGTGAGCGCCGCCATTCGAGGACCAGACGGCGCATCCCCCAGCCCGGGCAGTTTTTTAGGCGCTAAATTTTGCTGCCCTTTTTTTTACTTTTCTCTTCAACTCCATTTGTGCGTCCATCCCCCCCCCCAGGGGCTCCTGTCCCATTGATTGGCAACCGGCAGGGCTGACACACAGGCGTGCACGCACAGCACAGCACACAGAGAGACACAGACGCAGAGAGAGAGAGAGAGCAGTAGCCTTCCAGCTTCCAAACGCTGCCCCATCAGTCCAGTTTGCTGAAAGAGAGAGAGAGAGAGCGGGAGAGACAGCAGACCCATATAAAGATGAAAGCGTGCTGCGGTCTCCGTAGACTTCGCAGGAGCTCAGCGGTTGATCGGGACGGCAAGCCGAATCAGCACCAGCGAACTCAGCCAGCAGCGGTGACGTCATCAACAGCAGGGATTAACATGGTCTCGGCTGAGCAAGTGAGCAGTGTATTATTAGCAAGTTTATATAGGGTGTAGAAAGAGACTCCTGTATGCGCACGTGAGCTGATGCTCTCTGCACACTTGTCAAGCGATCCTGTTTACTCGAACGTGAGAAAAGGTCCACTTTGCCGCTTTCAATATGTTTATAAAATATGCTCAGAGTCTGTGTTTGCATTGCTGGACCTGATATCAATCTTTTTGAACAAGCAGTGCTGGACTATGATTAGTAACTAGCTAGTAATGTATGCATAGGCCAGGGCACTAGAAACTGAAAAAAAGCTGAGATTGGATGGCGAACTCCAGACGCTAGACACGAAGCTGGTGCGTTGAACCTACTTAGAGAAAGTTTGTGCAAATTTCACTTTGATAATAGTACACTTTTGCACTGAGATTTACTATGTTAGCTTTAATAATTCTTTGGAGAGAAGGAAAGACTGACAAAATGAGAGGAAAATAAGAGAACTTAGTTAGAGTCCATTAGTTTGTATCCATGGTCCATGGGTTTGCGTCTGAGCGGGGTTAAGAAAAAGGTAGAGGGGTAGCCTCGAATGGCAGACAGATAGGTAGGGGTGAGAGGTAGGGTAGGGTATAGAGTTAAGGTAGAAGAGAGACAAGGTATAGATGTAGAGTATAAAGGTAGAGCAGAGAAGTAGGATAGAGAGGTAAGGCAGAGAAGTAGGATAGAAAGGTAAGGGAGAGAAGTAGAGCAGATTGTAGGGTAGAGAGGTAAGGTAGAGAGGTAGAGCAGAGAAGTAGGGTAGAGAGCTAAGGCAGAGAAGTAGAGCAGAGAAGTAGGGTAGAGAGGTAAGGCAGAGAGGTAGAGCAGAGAAGTAGGGTAGAGAGGTAAGGCAGAGAGGTAGAGCAGAGAAGTAGGATAGAGAGGTAAGGCAGAGAAGTAGAGCAGAGAAGTAGGATAGAGAGGTAAGGCAGAGAGGTGGAGCAGAGAAGTAGGATAGAGAGGTAAGGCAGAGAGGTGGAGCAGAGAAGTAGGGTAGAGAGGTAAGGCAGAGAGGTAGGGTGGAGATGCAAGCCCCCGTCAGTAGTAAGTAAGTAAGTAGGGTAAAGGAGTAGACAGGGCAGTAGGTAGAGTAGAGTGACAGGATAAAGGCAAACGCAAAGCAGGGGATTGAGAGCAGGTCAAGCTAGCAACATGGACCTGTGCAGTATAGGTAAAACTCTGCAAGGGCAAATGAAGTTTATCAGACTGGGAATCTAGCAAACCAGCCAGCCCAGCCCCGGATCGGGAAGCCGTTAAAAGCGATTGGCAACCCAAGCGGCAGGCAAATCGATACAGTGATAAGCCGCAAGAGAGATGGAGAGGAAGAGGGAGAGCGGATGAAAGCGATTCAGGCGCGCGAATGTCTTGCAGGCAGTTGAGCAACCTATCGAGTAGCTCGCGGAGTTCGCTAAGCTGGCAGCTCATCATAACCGGTGCCAGCTCTCATTTTCCGGCCTGTCAGCTCCTGCATGCTCTCACTCACTCTTAGGGGAAGCTCTTGCCGTCTTGGCCACTTCTCCCCTCCCAACAGAGTCCTCGCTGACTGCGCCATCTATCCAATCTGCAGTGCACGGGTCAGTGACCCCCCAGACTGGAGCCTGAGTGGCAGTCTTGTGTGTTTATTTGCTATGTGTTTATTGTCCGTGTATTGCAGGGGTCGGCCCACTGAACCTCTCTATCCGGCCCTCGGGTCCTTTGAAACTTTACAGTAGCAATCCGGCCTGCTCAAGGCTTGTGTCTGTTCTCAGCTCCCTTCTCTTTCCTCTCCTCTCTTATCTCCCCTTTCTCCCCTCCACTCTCTACCCTCCTCTCCCGTCCACTCTCCTCTCTTCCCTCTCCTCTCTCCCTCTCCTCTTTCCCCTCTCCTCTCTTCCCTCTCCTCTCTTATCTCCCCTCTCTCCCATCTCCTCTCTCCCCTCTCCTCTCTTTCCTCTCCTCTCTTATCTCCCCTCTCTCCCATCTCCTCTTTCCCCTCTCCTCTCTTCATCTCCTCTCTCCCCTCTCCTCTCTTCCCTCTCTTCTCTCCCATCTCCTCTCTTCCCTCTCCTCTCTCCCATCCCCTCTCTCCCCTCTCCTCTCTTCCCTCTCCTCTTTCCCTCTCCTCTCTCCCTCTCCTCTCTTCATCTCCTCTCTCCCCTCTCCTCTCTTCCCTCTCCTCTTTCCCTCTCCTCTCTCCCTCTCCTCTCTTCATCTCCTCTCTCCCTCTTCTCCACTCTCTACCCTCCTATTCCGTCCCCTCTCCTCTCTTCCCTCTCCTCTCTTCCCTCTCCTCTCTCCCCTCTCCTCTCTTCCCTCTCCTCTCTCCCCTCCTCTCCCCTCTCGTCTCTCCCCTCCTCTCCCTCTCGTCTCTCTTATACCCCCTCTTTCCTTTCTCCCCTCTCTTCTCTCTTCTCCACTCTCTGGCCCGCAGTCATGCACTGAAGATTCTTTATCTGCATGGCCATTAAGTTATAGTTGGCCGACCCCTGGTGTATTGCCAGTGTATTGTCACAATCTTTGTTTCTTAGAAAAACTCCCCGAGATAGACATTTTTGAGCTTTTCAAACACAAAAGCGGCGAATATATTTATTGATGAAAGGAATGAACTCAGTTTAGTTAGCTAACTGAAAAACTTTTTTGTGCTTTTTGCGTTGCATAATGTACATTTTTTTCTCGAAGTTTTTGTCCCTATTCGCTGGTTTTATTGGACACAATACGCGGGCACAGTTATGCCTATTATAGTGCACACTGGGAAGATCTGACTGGATCCGTGCCTTATCGCTAGTTGCGTGCGTGCCCGCTGCGCGCACTCTAGGGACAAGCTGAGAGGATATTTCGCATAAAAATCTCCCACATCTCTCTAGCTATCTAGCATTCTTCTCTCTCTGGCTTCGCTGCCCAGCCAGCACAGATTCTGTGTCTGTCTGTTTTATGGCTAATTGGCTTTTTACTTTCGAGTCTCCCCGGAGCCTCTCTATTCGACCTATTCTACAGTGTAATATATACAGTCTCCCTCGTAATCTAGGCCTGCCTTTTTCCTAAAAAATTTCACAATTTTAAGCCTGATTCTTCCAAGCTTAAACAGTAACTTACTGCCTCTGATTATTTTGGATTTCTTATATCCGAGTGCAGCGGTTGAAAGCGAGGAAACTTTCGTTTTTTGCAGCTATGAGCCTTAGTCTTAGCCTTAGCCGTAGCCTTACCTTTAGCCTTAGTCTTAGCCTTAGCCGTAGCCTTACCTTTAGACTTAGTCTTAGCCTTAGCCGTAGCCTTACCTTTAGCCTTAGTCTTAGCCTTAGCCGCAGCCTTACCTTTAGCCTTAGTCTTAGCCTTAGCCGTAGCCTTACCTTTAGCCTTAGTCTTAGCCTTAGCCGCAGCCTTACCTTTAGCCTTAGTCTTAGCCTTAGCCGTAGCCTTACCTTTAGCCTTAGTCTTAGCCTTAGCCGTAGCCTTACCTTTATCCGTAGCCTTAGCCTTGGCCTTAGCCGTAGCCTTACCTTTAGCCGTAGCCTTAGCCTTGGCCTTAGCCGTAGCCTTACCTTTAGCCTTAGTCTTAGCCTTAGCCGTAGCCTTACCTTTAGCCTTAGTCTTAGCCTTAGCCGTAGCCTTACCTTTATCCGTAGCCTTAGCCTTGGCCTTAGCCGTAGCCTTACCTTTAGCCGTAGCCTTAGCCTTGGCCTTAGCCGTAGCCTTACCTTTAGCCTTAGTCTTAGCCTTAGCCGTAGCCTTACCTTTATCCGTAGCCTTAGCCTTGGCCTTAGCCGTAGCCTTACCTTTATCCGTAGCCTTAGCCTTGGCCTTAGCCGTAGCCTTACCTTTAGCCGTAGCCTTAGCCTTGGCCTTAGCCGTAGCCTTACCTTTAGCCGTAGCCTTAGCCTTGGCCTTAGCCGTAGCCTTACCTTTAGCCTTAGTCTTAGCCTTAGCCGTAGCCTTACCTTTAGCCGTAGCCTTAGCCTTGGCCTTAGCCGTAGCCTTACCTTTAGCCTTAGTCTTAGCCTTAGCCGTAGCCTTACCTTTAGCCGTAGCCTTAGCCTTGGCCTTAGCCGTAGCCTTACCTTTAGCCTTAGTCTTAGCCTTAGCCGTAGCCTTACCTTTATCCGTAGCCTTAGCCTTGGCCTTAGCCGTAGCCTTACCTTTAGCCGTAGCCTTAGCCTTGGCCTTAGCCGTAGCCTTACCTTTAGCCGTAGCCTTAGCCTTGGCCTTAGCCGTAGCCTTAGCCTTGCGTTAAACTTTGCCGTAGCCTTAGCCTTAGCCTTGCCTTAGCCTTGTTTTAGCCTTGCTTTAGCCCTAAACTTGCCTTAGCCTTGCCTTGGCCTTAGCGGTAGCTTTAACCTTAGCCCTAACCTTCACCTTAACCTTAGCCTTCGTATTAGCTACGGTGAATTTTGATGAATCGGGGGGGGGGGCTAGAGGAAGCTCCGCAGTGCCAGATTAAACTCCACTCTCTGTTTTTCTCCCTGCGGGATATTTTAGAATTTCAGCGCCAATGCAGCTGGACTTTTTCCTCCCCTCCTGCCCCCCCCCCCCCGAGTGGAAGCTCACGGCCTGCATGAGCCCGAGGAGCAATCGGACAGTTTAATCCCCGCCACAGTCCCGACTTTCTCTTCCGCCCTAAAAACTGCTCTACTCATTCTTTTTTTCCTGAACTGCCGCAGCGCGCCCGGCTGCCATCCTGAGCTGGAGTCTACTCTCTTCTTCCGCTTGACTTTACCCTCTGCTGCTGCTGGCTCACCCCACTGCCTTCTCTTTCTATCTCTGGCTCTTCGTGTGTGGCTCAGTTATATTTTAATGAAATGATTCCCTGCCGGACTGAGGGACCGAATAGCTCAGGGTCTTAAGTCCCTGCCGGTCATTAATCTTTGACCCCCCGGCTCTTAGGGTCTCTCGGCCGTTTACTTCTGCTATATTATTTATTACTATTTTTCTGCATTCAATTATTTATCGCATTCCGGCTAGCTGCTGCTTTCAGCGCTGTGTCTGCGACCCTGTTTGGGGCGATTTTTTGTCGTTTGGCGTGTTGGACACAGCAGCTGATATTGGCTTTAACCTGCTCACACCAGATCCTCAGTTTCTGGGCCAGCCTCTCAGATCCTCAGTTGCTGGGCCAGCCTCCCAGAGTGTCAGTTGATGGGCCAGCCTCCCAGAGTGTCAGTTGCTGGGCCAGCCTCCCAGAGTGTCAGTTGCTGGGCCAGCCTCCCAGAGTGTCAGTTGCTGGGCCAGCCTCCCAGGGTGTCAGTTGCTGGGCCAGCCTCCCAGAGTGTCAGTTGCTGGGCCAGCCTCCCAGCTCCTCAGTTGCTGGGCCAGCCTCCCAGAGTGTCAGTTGCTGGGCCAGCCTCCCAGAGTGTCAGTTGCTGAGCCAGCCTCCCAGCTCCTCAGTTGCTGGGCCAAATTCCCAGAGTGTCAGTTGCTGGGCCAGCCTCCCAGAGTGTCAGTTGCTGGGCCAGCCTCCCAGCTCCTCAGTTGCTGGGCCAAACTCCCAGAGTGTCAGTTGCTGGGCCAGCCTCCCAGCTTCTCAGTTGCTGGGCCAGCCTCCCAGAGTGTCAGTTGCTGGGCCAGCCTCCCAGAGTGTCAGTTGCTGAGCCAGCCTCCCAGCTTCTCAGTTGCTGGGCCAAACTCCCAGAGTGTCAGTTGCTAGGCCAGCCTCCCAGAGTGTCAGTTGCTGAGCCAGCCTCCCAGCTCCTCAGTTGCTGGGCCAAACTCCCAGAGTGTCAGTTGCTGGGCCAGCCTCCCAGAGTGTCAGTTTCTGGGCCAGCCTCTCAGATCCTCAGTTGCTAGGCCAGCCTCCCAGATCCTCAGTTGCTGGGCCAGCTTCCCAGATCCTCAGTTTCTGGGCCAGCCTCTCAGATCCTCAGTTGCTAGGCCAGCCTCCCAGAGTGTCAGTTGCTGGGCCAGCCTCTCCTGCGTGCAAGGATTTCGTGTTCTTCTCTTCCACTCGTTTTTTCATTATCCCCTTCTGAAGTGGAGTCCTCACTACTCAGACTTCTTGTCTAGGTCTTCAGGCAAACAAGCGTCACTATTCGGGGAAATTCTCCCCAGGGCTCCCTTTCTACTTTTCTATAAGCGGCCGCCAAAACTCCCAGTGTCGCGTCTTCTTTCTCCTCAACAGATTCAATCAAACCGCCCCCCCGTGATGGTGGCCTCCCCGAAAGAAGCAGCCACCCAGACTCCGGTTCCCTTTACTTTCGAATGAGCGAGCGAGGAGTTGTGCTTTTCTGTCTCCGAAGTGCCTTTGCGCAGGAAGGCGGGCACTTAACAGGGCGCTTCAAGCTCTCTCTCGCCCCTGCGCCTGCGGACACTTCCTCCTGTGTTTTGCCTCGCCCGTCGGCTGCGAAATTCCGACAGCCCTCTTCTCCTCAAGCTACTGGCTACTCACTTGTTCTTCGTCCGCTCCTCCTTCATCATTTGGGGCTCCCCGTCTCTCGTTGCCTCCCTCTCTGTTCCCCCCTTGCCGCTGTCTTGCTCACATGTTCTCAGCCACCTCATCTCCGGGCAGTCAGTGTGACGAACAAGGGGGAGCATTTAATTCCCTGTTTTAGCCTTCGAGTGGCTCCTGTGTTCCTTGCTTCTCTCTGTGTGTCTTCTCCGTGCCCGCCTGTGCCGCTCTGCTATTTAAAAGTTGCAAAGTGTTTTCTGGCAAAAGTTGAGTTTCTGCTCAGCCGCCAAGACCGTGACTTGTCACCGGGGGGCTCCTCTATGGAGGCTGGCGCCGAACTGCTTGAATGGTCGCGCGACCGCCTGCTCAGACAGGCGTGCCGCTTCTGCCGCCTGCTGCGGCGGAGATGGTCGCTGCACTGGGACCAGCTGGTGAGTGACTGGCCGGAGTGACTGGCCGGAGTGACTGGCCGGATAAGTGACTAGATCAGTGACTAGATCAATGACTAGATCAATGACTAGATCAATGGCTAGATCAGTGACTAGATAAGTGACTAGATCAGTGACTAGATCAGTGACTAGATCAATGACTAGATCAATGACTAGATCAATGACTAGATCAGTGACTAGATAAGTGACTAGATCAGTGACTAGATCAGTGACTACATCAATGACTAGATAAGTGACTAGATAAATGACTAGATGAGTGACTAAATAAATGACTAAATAAGTGACTAGATGAGTGACTAAATAAGTGAGTAGATAAGTGACTAGATAAGTGACTAGATGAGTGACTAAATAAATGACTAAATAAGTGACTAGATGAGTGACTAAATAAGTGACTAGATGAGTGACTAAATAAGTGACTAGATCAGTGACTAAATAAGTGACTAGATGAGTGACTAAATAAGTGACTAGATGAGTGACTAAATAAGTGACTAGATGAGTGACTAAATAAGTGACTAGATGAGTGACTAAATAAGTGACTAGATGAGTGACTAAATAAGTGACTAGATGAGTGACTAGATAAGTGACTAAATAAGTGACTAGAAGAGTGACTAGATCAGTGACTAGATCAGTGACTAGATCAATGACTAGATAAGTGACTAGATCAGTGACTAGATCAATGACTAGATAAGTGACTAGATAAGTGACTAGATGAGTGACTAAATAAATGACTAGATAAGTGACTAGATGAGTGACTAAATAAGTGACTAGATAAGTGACTAGATGAGTGACTAAATAAATGACTAAATAAGTGACTAGATGAGTGACTAAATAAGTGAGTAGATAAGTGACTAGATGAGTGACTAAATAAATGACTAAATAAGTGACTAGATGAGTGACTAAATAAGTGACTAGATAAGTGACTAGATAAGTGACTAAATAAGTGACTAGATAAGTGACTAGATAAGTGACTAAATAAGTGACTAAATAAGTGACTAGATAAGTGACTAGATAAGTGACTAGATAAGTGACTAGATGAGTGACTAAATAAATGACTAGATAAGTGACTAAATAAGTGACTAAATAAGTGACTAGATGAGTGACTAGAAGAGTGACTAGATTAGTGACTAGATGAGTGACTAGCCGAGGAACAGGAAAAATAAGCCGAGTAAGCGCGGCACAGACTGTCGGAAGACCCGGTTGGCTGTCAATTTTGGAAAGAAGCAAAAAATGGGGACAGGCAAAAAAGCGGGATTATTCATCCAGAAGCGATGAGAAGGGGACAGACTCTCGTCACCCCTTATTCTGCCGTCCCAGTGGATTGCATATTTTTGGTTTCTGTGAGGCCGTGTCAGCAGGGCGGGATGGGGATTTAAAAAAGACACACGGTGCCAGTGGATAGCGGCTGTGTGTTTCTCCTCACTTGCCCAGAGGAGCAAATCGAATCAAGCATAGCTGATTGGGATTGCAATCATAGGGACCCGGTTTTTGATTGGAATTAATGATGCAGGCTGTCCCTAACTCTGAGCGCGTTGCCTCCGTGTCTGCGGACAACTTCCGCATTGCACACTCCCTCTCTTCTCTGAGTCTTGCTCTGTTGCTACCCCTATCTGATCTCTGCGCCTTATGCTCTGATCTTTGTCTGCCTCTGCCTGTTCCTGATCCTTATCTCCCTATATCTGATCCTTATCTCCCTAAATCTGATCCTTATATCCCTATATCTGATCCTTATCTCCCTAAATCTGATCCTTATCTCCCTAAATCTGATCCTTATCTCCCTATATCTGATCCTTATCTACCCAATATCTGATCCTTATCTCCCAATATCTGATCCTTATATCCCTATATCTGATCCTTATCTACCCAATATCTGATCCTTATCTCCCAATATCTGATCCTTATCTCCCAATATCTGATCCTTATCTCCCAATATCTGATCCTTATCTCCCAATATCTGATCCTTATCTCCCAATATCTTATCCTTATCTCCCAATATCTGATCCTTATCTCCCAATATCTGATCCTCTTATCTACCCAATATCTGATCCTTATCTCCCAATATCTGATCCTTATCTCCCAATATCTGATCCTTATCTACCCAATATCTGATCCTTATCTACCCAATATCTGATCCTCTTATCTCCCTATATCTGATCCTTATCTCCCAATATCTGATCCTTATCTCCCAATATCTGATCCTTATCTCCCTTTATCTGATCCTTATCTCCCTATATCTGATCCTTATCTCCCAATATCTGATCCTTATCTCCCTATATCTGATCCTTATCTCCCAATATCTGATCCTTATCTCCCTATATCTGATCCTTATCTCCCAATATCTGATCCTTATCTCCCTATATCTGATCCTTATCTCCCTATATCTGATCCTTATCTCCCTATATCTGATCCTTATCTCCCAATATCTGATCCTTATCTCCCAATATCTGATCCTTATCTCCCAATATCTGATCCTTATCTCCCTATATCTGATCCTTATCTCCCTATATCTGATCCTTATCTCCCTATATCTGATCCTTATGTCCATATATCTGATCCTTATCTACCCAATATCTGATCTTTATCTACCCAATATCTGATCCTCTTATCTACCCAATATCTGATCCTCTTATCTCCCAATATCTGATCCTTATCTCCCAATATCTGATCCTCTTATCTCCCAATATCTGATCCTCTTATCTACTCAATATCTGATCCTTTTATCTCCCAATATCTGATCCTCTTATCTACTCAATATCTGATCCTTTTATCTCCCAATATCTGATCCTCTTATCTACCCAATATCTGATCCTTATCTCCCAATATCTGATCCTTATCTACCCAATATCTGATCCTCTTATCTACCCAATATCTGATCCTCTTATCTCCCAATATCTGATCCTTATCTCCCAATATCTGATCCTTATCTACCCAATATCTGATCCTTATCTACCCAATATCTGATCCTCTTATCTACCCAATATCTGATCCTCTTATCTCCCAATATCTGATCCTTATCTCCCAATATCTGATCCTCTTATCTCCCAATATCTGATCCTCTTATCTACTCAATATCTGATCCTTTTATCTCCCAATATCTGATCCTCTTATCTACTCAATATCTGATCCTTTTATCTCCCAATATCTGACCCTTATCTAACAATGTCTGGTGAGTCTCAGTCTCACTTACTCTTTCCTTTGTGCGTCTTTCCCGCCCAATGTCACTCCTGCACTCAAATATCTCTCAAAAGAATACCTTTTTCCAAAATGTCCGTGTACTTTTATTTATCTCATCCCTGACATCGATTCGGGAGGCTTCCCATTCTTTGCGCCTCCCTCCCTCTGTGGGGGCAACAATGCCAAAGCAATGCCCGTCCCCCGAGGCGTCAGAAGGCTGAATGGATTGGCTGGCTGTCACTCCTACCTCGGCTGGCCTGACTTTGACCGAAGCTAAGCGAGTAGCATTGTGAGTGACAGCAGGACACAATGGGAGACTGGCCGCAAACGATGAGAGGCAGTGAGAGACGGGACAGAGTTGTCTTCTGTTTTGTTTCTAAGTCTTGTCAATCGATGTGAGTTCACTCTCCCTCTCCAGAGGAATGACTTTTTACAATAAAAATCCTTTCTTTCCTGCGCGCATCAGTGTCAGTGGCAGATGTCCGGCTGATGTTTGCTGAGCACTTGTGTCTTTTTATATTCTTGTCTGGCGCATTGGGAAAATCTGTGCCGCCCTGCTGAGCACCCGTGCCCTTCTCCACTGGATGAGTGTTTGGGGAGACGCTGTCAGAGAGAGGGAAGGAGGGATCATATAGGGGGATCATAGAGGGGAATTAATAAAAGGGGATCATAAATGGGATCATAAAGAGGGACATCGCAGAGAGGGAGGTCATAGAGAGGGAGGTCATAGAATGCGAGGTCATAGAGTGAGAAGTCATAGAGTGGGAGGTCATAGAGATGGAGGTCATAGAGTGGGACGTCATAGAGTGGGAAGTCATAGAGAGGAGTCATAGAGAGTGGAGATCATATCAGAGAGAAGATTAGAGAGGGGAGATCAGTGAAAATGAGACTGGGATCAAGCAGAATGTAAATGGCAAAGCTAATGAGAGAATTCAGGTGAGGATTAAGGCTAAGGCTAAGCAGATAGGGCGGGGGGAGGGTTGAGAGTATCGCGGAGAGCGGCCAGACTCGGGCAGTCCGGGGGGCATGGGACCCGGGAGGGGGCAGTACGCGCGAGGCTTAGAGACCCTTCTGCCCCCCTCCCGCAATGCCTTCCCGGATGCGGAGAGCCCCATGGCGACATGGCTTCATAGTCAGGCGCTATTATTTTGCCCTGCAAGTCGGCGGCGAGGGGTGGCTTGAGCTTGAAGTCTCTCGCTTTCCTCTCTTTCTCTCTCTGTGTTTGCAAATTTCATGGATATTGCCGCTTTTAGACCTGCTGGCTAAACTGCCGCACGAGCGGTCTCAAATCCCCCCCCCCTATCGGTTTGTAATCTTTGCTTGGCTTTGCCGCCACCTATTTTTACATTGAGGCAACGATTTGAGGGATTAAGCTGGCGGTGTGGTTGAAATTTGAGAAATAGAAGATGAAGAGCTGCCCAGCTGTGTCTCAGCTGCCAGGTTGCGCTGGCCTCTGCGCGCTCGTTTTTACTCTGATTTTTATTTCCTGTCTGCTTTTTTGATGGCTTATCTCTAGGCGAAGATTCCGCCCTCCTTCCGCCCTCCTTCCGCCCTCCTTCCACCCTCCTTCCGCCCTCCTTCCACTCTCCTCCGCTCTCCTTCCGCCCTCCTTCCGCTCTCCTTCCGCTCTCCTTCCGCCCTCCTTCCGCTCTCCTTCCGCCCTCCTTCCGCCCTCCTTCCGCTCTCCTTCCGCTTTCCTTCCGCTCTCCTTCCGCCCTCCTTCCGCCCTCCCAACCATACCAATGAGAAATAGTTTGGTAGTCCGCTCCATCCTCGTTCCGCCCTTTCCGCCCTTGATCCGCCCCTCCACCTTTTTCTGCCCGCCTTCTCCGCGGGCCATTTTTAAACCTTCGGGCCAGTCTGTACAATTAAAATAATCAATTTTTCCTCCTCAATATTCACGTGATGTTACCTGCACTAAACAAGTTGATTTTGTTCCAACGATCAGAGTTTATCGCCAGCCTCTGCGCCCCCCCTTGTGCGACATTCCAGGACTATTTCGCCAGATTAGGCGAAGTTCTCTCAGCCGAAGAATTCGAGTCTGTCGCCATTGACACAATCCGAGAACTGCTCAAATGCGTGAGTAGCCTGTTTGTTTTGCATCGCAGCGTCGGAGTGGGCAGATAATTTACCTACCTGTGGCCTCAGAGACAAGCTGTGCCTGTTTTTCCACTGAAAATTACCTGCCACTGAGCTGCGGCAGTGGGTGGTCCGCCGCCTCTGCACTGCTGCTTCTGTTAGGCAGCTGTTTGTCCATTTTTTCTCTGCTTTGTCTCTGTTTGCCTGCTGAGCTGGGCGGCGAGTTAATGAGCCCTGCGAGCTGCCAAGTTCTCAGCTTTCTACTTGCTCCTGACTTGCTTTACTGACTCTCTCTCTCTCTCTCTCTCTCTCTCTCTCTCTCTCTCTCTCTCTCTCTCTCTCTCTCTCTCCCTCACTCTCTCTCTCTCTCTCTCTCTCTCTCTCTCTCTCTCTCTCTCTCTCTCTCTCTCTCTCCCTCACTCTCTCTCTCTCTCTCTCTCTCTCTCTCTCTCTCTCTCTCTCTCTCTCTCTCTCTCTCTCTCTCTCTCTCCCTCACTCTCTCTCTCTCTCTCTCTCTCTCTCTCTCTCTCTCTCTCTCTCTCTCTCCTCTCTCTCTCTCTCCTACTCTGTCTCCCTCACTCCCTCACTCTCTCCTCTCAATCTCTCTTTGCCTCCCTCTCCTCCTCTCCCTCACTCTCTCCCCTCAATTCTCTTTGCCTCCCTCTCCTCCTCTCCCTCACTCTCTCCCCTCAATTCTCTTTGCCTCCCTCTCCTCCTCTCCTCTTTCTTTCTCTCATCTTCCTGTCTCCTCTCACCTCCTCAATCTCTCACTCTTTCTTTTTCTCAATCAGCCCCCTCTCTCCTCCCCCGTCTCCCTTCTCTCCTTCATCTCTCTCCCTGTCTCTTCTTTTTTCCTGTCCCTTTCCAGATGTCCCATGTCTCTCAAACCCCCGTCTATCTTCCTGACCCACCTTATTGCCGCCCAGCCCATCCTGCGCATAAAAAGTTCAGTGCATTCCCTCAGGTCCTTCCCTCTGCCTGGCACTGACTGTGGAATCAATTTATTTATCCAATAATTCACTAATTTCAAGCCGGGCCGAGTCTCCCGGTTCCAATTCCAGAGCTATGCGGAATGAAAAAATCGAAGCTGCTCTCAGTTCAGCTGGAGCAGAAAAACTCGGGAGAGCCCTAAAAGACTGGCACGGGCTCAAAGCAAAGGAAATGAGTGAAGCTTCTTGCTAGCCTTTCGAAGGAGACGGATTTTTAAAAAGGCTTCAACGCCCCTCTTTTTGGTTCGAAGGGCTGAGAATATTCGATTATTAGATATGGCAATTCAAGGTGTAGTCAGCCATAGACTTCTAGAGCTAAGCATCTGGATGGGGAAGCTCGCTAGCCGCCATGGACCTCTAGAGTTGAACATCTGGATGGGAAAGCTCGCTATAGCCGCCATGGATTTCTAAGAGTTAAGATCTGGGTGGAGAAACTCTTTAGGCGCCATGAATTTCTAGAGCTAACATCTAGATGGGGAAGCTCGCTAGCCGCCATGGACTTCTAGAGTTGAACATCTGGATGTCGAAGCTCGCTAGCCGCCATGGACTTCTAGAGTTGAACATCTGGATGGGGAAGCTCGCTAACCGCCATGGACCTCTAGAGTTGAACATCTGGATGGGGAAGCTCGCTATAGCCGCCATGGATTTCTAAGAGTTAAGATCTGGGTGGAGAAACTCTTTAGGCGCCATGGATTTCTAGAGCTAACATCTAGATGGGGAAGCTCGCTTAGCCGCCATGGACTTCTAGAGTTGAACATCTGGATGGGGAAACTCACCTACTGTTGTATTGAAAGCCAATAGGGCTTCCTGTCTGTCTGTTGCCCGTCCTTCTACATCACCTCAGTTCCCCTAATTGAGCGCAGATGAAGCAGCTAGGCAGCTAGTCTGTCTCTGGCTGCCTGATGAAGCTGGAATGAAGCTGGGTCTCTGGGTAAAAAGATTGGTTGAGAAAATTGCTTTCTCGGAAAGTGAAAATTCGCGTGCTGTTTGGGCTTGCGTTGCTTCCATTGATTTTTTGTGTCGGCGCTAGCTTGCCTGCTTGCTGATGAGTTTTAGCGCCATGTGGCAAGCTGAACTCACACTCCCGCACCTCATTCACTGCCTCATTCACTGCCTCATTCACAGTCTCATTCACTGTCTCGTTCACTGTGTCATTAACTGTGTCATTCACTGCCTCATTCACTATCTCATTCACAGTCTCATTCACAGCTTCATTCACTGTCCCATTCACTGCCTCATTCACTGTCTCATTCACAGTCTCATTCACTGTCTCATTCACAGTCTCGTTCACTGCGTCATTCACTGTCTCATTCACAGTCTCGTTCACTGCGTCATCCACTGTCTCATTCACAGTCTCTTTCACTGTCTCATTCACAGCTTTATTCACTGTCCCATTCACTGCCTCATTCACTGTCTCATTCACAGTCTCATTCACAGCTTTATTCACTGTCCCATTCACTGTCTCATTCACTGTCTCATTCACAGTCTCATTCACAGCTTTATTCACTGTCCCATTCACTGTCCCATTCACTGTCTCATTCACTGTCCCATTCACTGTCTCATTCACTGTCTCATTCACAGTCTCGTTCACTGCGTCATTCACTGTCTCATTCACAGTCTCGTTCACTGCGTCATTCACTGTCTCATTCACAGTCTCGTTCACTGCGTCATTCACTGTCTCATTCACAGTCTCGTTCACTGCGTCATTCACTGTCTCTTTCACAGTCTCTTTCACTGTCTCATTCACAGCTTCATTCACTGTCCCATTCACTGCCTCATTCACTGTCTCATTCACAGTCTCATTCACAGCTTTATTCACTGTCCCATTCACTGTCTCATTCACTGTCTCATTCACAGTCTCATTCACAGCTTTATTCACTGTCCCATTCACTGTCTCATTCACTGTCTCATTCACTGTCCCATTCACTGTCTCATTCACTGTCTCATTCACAGTCTCGTTCACTGCGTCATTCACTGTCTCATTCACAGTCTCGTTCACTGTCTCATTCACAGTCTCATTCACTGCCTCATTCACAGTCTCATTCACAGCCTCATTCACTGCCTCATTCACTGCCTCATTCACTGTCTCATTCACAGTCTCATTCACAGTCTCATTCACAGTCTCATTTACTGCCTCATTCACTGTCTCATTCACAGTCTCATTCACAGCTTCATTCACAGTCCCATTCACTGCCTCATTCACTCTCATTCACTGCCTCATTCACTCTCATTCATTGTCTCGTTCACTGTGTCATTAACTGTGTCATTCACTGCCTCATTCACTATCTCATTCACAGTCTCATTCACAGCTTCATTCACTGTCCCATTCACTGCCTCATTCACTGTCTCATTCACAGTCTCATTCACAGCTTTATTCACTGTCCCATTCACTGTCTCATTCACTGCCTCATTCACTGTCTCGTTCACTGCCTCATTCACTGCCTCATTCACTGCCTCATTCACTGCCTCATTCACTGTCCCATTACTGTGTAATACACCGTCTCATTCACTGTGTCATTCACTGTTTCCTTCAAAGTCTCATTCACCGCCTCATTAACTTCCTCATTCACTGTCTCATTTACTCTCATTCACTGTCATTCACTGTCTCATTCACTGCATCATTCACTCTCATTCACCGTCACAAATTTCAAAAGGGAGTTATGCATTACGATACAAAGTATTCAGTCTAAGCATTTGATAAAAAATTGCATGTCAAAAATTGATTGGACACTGGAGAGATGCGTTGGTATTCGTGCCGTCCGAAGTCCCTGGGAGATCATCTAAGGCGCTGTTCTCATTAGTTCAGCCTATTCAGCCAAGCTGATTCCACTCCTCCCATGCTACGGTTGAGATTGTTGCTGTTTATGGTTTTTAAAGTGCGAATTTCTGTGTCTGGCTGGCATTATCTTTTAATCCCTGACTCCCTGAATCCTGCAGATTCCTATTTTTAATTATTATCACCAATTTTATAAACTGCAGAATATACATGTGTA
This sequence comes from Macrostomum lignano, assembly GCA_002269645.1. Taxonomy (NCBI): domain Eukaryota; kingdom Metazoa; phylum Platyhelminthes; family Macrostomidae; genus Macrostomum; species Macrostomum lignano. The sequence goes on along the minus strand of NIVC01002262.1, from coordinate 160,685 downwards.
AAATTAAAGCTTATTGATAGCAGCTGAGGTGTGAATGTCAGTGGTTGGGGTGTGAATGCCTGTGTCTGGGGTGTGAATGACTGTGGCTGGGTGTGAATCTGGGGTGTGAATGACTATGGGGTGTGACTGACTGTCGCTGGGTGTGAATAACTGTAGCTAGGGTGTGAATGACTGTGGCTGGGGTGTGAATGACTGTGTCTGGTGTGTGAATGACTGTGGCTGGGTGTGAATGACTGTGTCTGGTGTGTGAATGACTGTGGCTGGGGTGTGAATGACTGTGGCTGGGTGTGAATGACTGTGGCTGGGTGTGAATGGCTGTGGCTGGTGTGTGAATGGCTGTGATTGGGTGTGAATGGCTGTGGCTGGGTATGAATGGATGTGGCTGGGGTATGAATGGCTGTGACTGGGTGTGAATGACTGGGCTGGTGTGTGAATGACATTGGCTGGGCTCGGATATAGGGGCCAACTGGGATCAGACCCCAGCATAAAAAATTGCGTCATATAAAACTTTCCAACCTTCTGGCAGCACTCGGTTCGCCTGCAGTTCAACGAGGCCTCCCCATTGTCGAGCTGGCGTCAGCAGCAGGCGGGCGAGCAGCAGAAGGCGCTGACCTTCCAGTGCTCCGGCTATGCCAGGTGAGGCGGACAGGGAGCTGATGCGGGTGTCTTCTGCTTCTGGCTTGCTGTTAGTGCTTTTGTGTACTTTTATTGGCTATTGTGTCTAATGTGCATTCAATATTGTGTCTAATGTGCATTCAATATTGTGTCTAATGTGCATTCAATATTGTGTCTAATGTGCATTCAATATTGTGTCTAATGTGCATTCAACATCGTGTCTAATGTGCATTCAATATTGTGTCTAATGTGAATTCAATATTGTGTCTAATGTGCATTCAATATTGTGTCTAATGTGCATTCAATATTGTGTCTAATGTGCATTCAATATTGTGTCTAATGTGCATTCAATATTGTGTCTAATGTGCATTCAATATTGTGTCTAATTTGCATTCAATATTGTGTCTAATGTGCATTCAATATTGTGTCTAATGTGCATTCAATATTGTGTCTAATTTGCATTCAATATTGTGTCTAATGTGCATTCACACGCACGCAGACTTCTGCAAATCTGCTTCAAGCATTGCCGGCTAGTGTTCCCATATGCCCGACCCTTTTCTTCTGTACTACTGGTAGTTATATAAATTAACTGCTAGATTAGTCTTAGAGACAGAAGACCCAATGCAGCAGGACCAACAGGTGTTTCTGATTTCTGCCCAAAAGCAGATAGGAAAAGAATTTTTGGCCTGTCCGACCATCCGTCACGAATCCACTCCGATCCGCCACGATGCGCAATCGGCCTCTGCCCCAGATTCCTCCAAAGATATAAAATATGTTCCGATTTGCGTGCAGCAAGCATTGCAGCCTCCATCCGCAGAGTTGCGGCTCCGGGTCTGGCGGCACCTCGTGACAATCAGCTGATTTTGAGTCTGGCGCAACTGCTGCGTGTCAATTACAGCCTGTCTGAGTGCACCCCGTGTGTCTTAGTGTCTGTCTGTCTGTCTGTCTGTCTGTCTGTCTGTCTGTCTGTCCGTATGTCTGTCTGTCCGTCTGTCTGTCTGTCCGTCTGTCTGTCTGTCCGTCTGTCTGTCTGTCTGTCTGTCTGTCTGTTTGTCTGTTTGTCTGTCTGTCTGTCTGTCTGTCTGTCTGTCTGTCTGTCTGTCTGTCTGTTTGTCTTAGTGTCTGTCTTAGTGTCTGTCTGTCTGTCTGTCTGTCTGTCTGTCTGTCTGTCTGTCTGTCTGTCTGTCTGTCTGTCTGTCTGTCTGTCTGTCTGTCTGTCTGTCTGTCTGTCTGTCTGTCTGTCTGTCTGTCTGTCTGTCTTAGTGTCTGTCCTAGTGTCTGTCTTAGTGTCTGTCTGTCTGTCTGTCTGTCTGTCTGTCTGTCTGTCTGTCTTAGTGTCTGTCTGTCTGTCTGTCTGTCTGTCTGTCTTAGTGTCTGTCCTAGTGTCTGTCTTAGTGTCTGTCCTAGTGTCTGTCTTAGTGTCTGTCTGTCTGTCTGTCTGTCTGTCTGTCTGTCTGTCTGTCTGTCTGTCTGTCTGTCTGTCTGTCTGTCTGTCTGTCTGTCTGTCTGTCTGTCTGTCTGTCTGTCTGTCTGTCTGTCTGTCTGTCTGTCTGTCTGTCTGTCTGTCTGTCTGTCTGTCTGTCTGTCTGTCTGTCTGTCTGTCTGTCTGTCTGTCTGTCTGTCTGTCTTAGTGTCTGTCTTAGTGTCTGTCTTAGTGTCTGTCTTTGTGTCTGTCTGTCTGTCTGTCTGTCTGTCTGTCTGTCTGTCTGTCTGTCTTGTCTGTCTGTCTGTCTGTCTGTCTGTCTGTCTGTCTGTCTGTTTTGTTTATGTTTATGTCTCGCCTCTTTACCTTTCCCACCTTTTTCAGTTATCCCAGCCCTTATTTCCTTTTCCTGACTCACCGTGCCGCCAGACTGTCGCTCTGAGTCGGGAACTTTTTTCTAT
>NIVC01002262.1:36662-156994 GCA_002269645.1 Macrostomum lignano | reverse complement strand
GGCCCTGATGGGCAGATGTGCAACCGCCAGCTCAGCCGCAGACAGACAAGCAGAGACAGGCAGACGGAGACAGACAAGGAGGAGACATGCTTGAAAGTCAGCATGAGCCTCTTAACATCCGATCGAAAGTACATTTGAAATTTTTTTAATGTACTATAATAACAATAATAACAATAATAGTAATAATAATACAATAATAATAATAATAACAATAATAATAATACAACAACAATACTAAACAATAAACAATACTAAACAATACTACTACAACAATAATAATACAAAATAATAATACAACAATAATAATAATAGTAATAATAATTATCCATTTTATAATTGATTACACCTGTCCTAATGGCCAGATGTGCAACCGCCAGCTCAGCTATTGCGAGGCGCATCTGAAAGCTGCGTACGCCTGTTCAGTCCAAGGACTGGGGGTTGCCACACACTCTCCATTACCCCAGCTAATGCTGGCACCCATTTTACAGCTGAGTGAACTGAAGCAATGCAGAGTTAAGTGCCTTGCTCAAGGACACAAAGGCCAGACTCTTACAGAATTCACCACGCCATTTTGTGCAGGACCTGGGGTCCTGGGGCCAACAGCCCCGATTCTTAACCCCAAAAATAGCTTGACCTCACCGGAAAAGTACCTAGGGACTTCGGACTTGCGCTCACCACTTGAAGACTTAATGAGTATTAAACTCTCAATTCATAGGAAAATAACTGCAGGCCAAGGATTATGCAAGCAACAAGGACAAAAGCCAGCCTTTCTTGATTTTGCTTCTTCTTTTAAGTGAAAAGCTTTCTTTGACTATACTTTTCACACTGGACAATTTTGTCAAACAGTTCCTCTTCTTTTTAAACTAAAACTGACGGTGCCACTAAAAGCCACTGCGATGGATTCAGCTGGTGAAATCGCAGCACTTTGCTCCCTTCGCCACTTGCACCTGTGGAAACAATAACAGATAGCATCCAACTGAAAAAGAAACTGCTCTCTCTTCACTGAGAAAAATTCTCTGGATTTCATAGAAATAGAATTCCATACTAGAAAAACAGTTTACGGTTTCTCCAAGACCGTGTCTAAAGAATTGAGTGCAAGCAGGCTTACGTTGTCCCTGGATACAGTGCAGCAACACTAAGAAATGCCTTCCTATTTGACCGGCCGAGTTCTCTGTTCTGTCTTCTGGAAAGGAAAAAAGAATTTCACACCATGGTGGGGAGGACGCTAAGCATAAAGCACCTCCAGCTCCCATGCTCACGTAGAAAAAGTGTTTGGAACTCCGGATTGTAGGATACTGCAGCAGCAAGTATCCTGAATCTGCGCCAGAGATGCAAATCCATGCTTTTCTGTGCCTGTTGCTGGGCATTTTCCCTGCAGTCAAAGGCACCAACATTTCGCAGTGGATTCGAGTTCGAGACGACCTGCTCGGCGAGTACACCGAAATCGGAGCCGTGGCTGCCTCAAATGCCGTCGCGTTGCTGCTCGAGCGGAATGACGGCTGCACACGCGGTGCAGTTCGATGAGGCTCAGAGACTGTGCCGACTGTTTGCGTGTCGCGGAGGCTGGCGCGGATGCAGGAAGTGCAGAAATGCTGCGAACTCCAGCCTGCCGTATGTCTGGGTGAGCTGATTAGTTCTAGTCTCCATGATTTCGTTGAAGCCGTCTCAGCTTCTACTGGATGACGGGATTGCTCACATTTCAGGTTCGAAAGCTGGGAGACGGTCGCTCGTGCTGGCGGACATTCCAGCACCGAGTGGACGCCTCCGTCAATTTCAACGAAAGCTGGGCCAAATACGCGAGCGGCTTCGGACAGGGCGAGAACGCGAACTTCTGGATCGGACTGGACAATCTGCACCTGCTCACGAGAGACGCCGCTCTCCCTGTTCGATGGGAGTTCAGCGACTGGAACGGAACTCTGAACTGGATGGAGAACGCCTTCTTTCAAGTCGATAGCGCGACTACAAAGTACAGAGTGAGCGTCGGAGAGCAGCTGATGGACAGGTCGACTGTGAAGCAGTGCTCCACCAGTAGCGAATCGGACATGAACGGCATGAAGTTCTCGACTTGGGATCAGGACAACGATGACTATTCATCGGGAAGCTGCGCTACCTACTATGGTGGAGGCTGGTGGATGCAGTACTGCTGCTGCTTGTTCCCGAACGGTCCGTACGTGAGGCCGCCTGCCGCGCTAAATCTCCCGAAATACTCCCGTGGAATCTGCGTGAAGAACAGAGACGCCAATTACCCTTGGAACAAGGAGTACTCGATGAAGACGTTTGAAAGCCTGCTGATGGTTGGCATGGACTGAGAGCTGGAAAGGAATAAAAAGTTTGCATGTTAGCAATAAAATCACAAGTGAAAGTCGGACATCAACAGACAGACAGGAACAGGAAGAAGTCACTGATCGCATGCTCTAATTGTGATGCACTGCGCTGCTTTTCTCGAGTCTAAGGAAGACAACATCGTAATTATGAAATATACTTATGAAAGTAAACTTGCAGCCCTCTTGTGCGATGTGAGACAAGTTGTTAAGTTCTGGCATCAAAATAACTCGACTCAAACTTCAATATTTATCTATTGAAATTCTGTAATAGCGTCGTACGTGTATTCGAAAAGTTCACAGGGCTACGTGAGTAAAGTTAGCTTGGAATGCGTTAAAATTACGTTTTAAACACGCCGGAAGGAGCCAAGCAAGTCAAAGCAGTTGCGAAATAAGCTGGCAGAGACCGAGAAAGCAAATCCCATGCCCAACGGAATTGGAGCCAAGCGTTATTTGTTTATTTGTTGATTCGTAAAAAATACATAAACAAATTGAGAAATTGCGGCGTAGACAAGATGAGCCGGGTGCATGGGCAACCCCCCCGCCTACACCAGAGTATAGAGGCATGTACAGCAGCAGGTAGAGTATACGATTGCAATAACACCTGAACCTCACTTAGGTTATGTCAGCTAGCTAAAAGTGGAATCGAACGCCGGAGGATACTGCCAGGACCCTTTTCCGTCCCTGTAGACTTCTTCAGTTGGCCTGACCAAGACGGGATTTCATCCATCAGCTGGGACGAACAGAAATTTCTTGCACTCTGCTCTTGCATGGCGACATTTCTTTGCCCGCCATGCAAGCTTTTCGCGCTACACTCTACTTATCAGTAGACTAAGTCTGAAAGATAACAGACACATCGGTAGCAGACACTTCAGTAACAGACACTTCGGTAACAGACACTTCGGTAACAGACACTTCGGTAACAGACACTTCGGTAACAGACACTTCGGTAACAGACACTTCGGTAACAGACACTTCGGTAACAGACACTTCGGTAACAGACACTTCGGTAACAGACACTTCGGTAACAGACACTTCGGTAACAGACACTTCGGTAACAGACACATCGGTAACAAACACTTCGGTAACAGACACTTCGGTAACAGACACTTCGGTAACAAACACTTCGGTAACAAACACTTCGGTAACAGACACTTCGGTAACAGACACTTCGGTAACAAACACTTCGGTAACAAACACTTCGGTAACAAACACTTCGGTAACAAACACTTCGGTAACAGACACTTCGGTAACAAACACTTCGGTAACAAACACTTCGGTAACAGACACTTCGGTAACAGACACTTCGGTAACAAACACTTCGGTAACAGACACTTCGGTAACAAACACTTCGGTAACAGACACTTCGGTAACAAACACTTCGGTAACAAACACTTCGGTAACAGACACTTCGGTAACAGACACTTCGGTAAGAGCTGCACCAGAAAGAGCTTTGCAGCCTAAATAGCCATGGTGGCTTCGAGCACAGCAGCAATTTAATGAGACAGTTGGTTCGCAGCCAGCGAGGTGTCAAACGGCCATTCCGCCGAACCTGAGCACGCACGCAGACACACGCTCACGCAGGGTGTACAGCGGTCCCCGAAACTTTTTCATAGTCTGTCACATGCAGATGCGAAATATCTAATGACTAGAATCGCAAACACCAGGGGCGAAATACCGCTCTAAAGTATTTTTAAAAGTAGCCGATCGCAAATGCTCAAATTTTGAACTATTAGCTTGCTTTCAGTTGGTTTCGCATTAAGCACGGTTGAAATATGAATCATCTCCTCAGTTCCCTTTGCTCCGTCGGCCCCGCAGTTGGCCCCTTATAGCTCTCATTTCTACAGATGAACAACCAATGCACTCGTTCGTTGGAGGAGCCACGGAGCAAAAAAATAGAAAATAGTTGAGTCCTGACTCCGACCAAATGATACTGATAAATAAATCTATTTTTAATCAGTGCTCAAGTGAACCAACTTGACACCCTCAGGCAAAATTATTTCTTGCAATGAGCTGATTAAGGACTTGATATGCATCCCTTTGGATGAAATACAGATGGATACTTCTGCACTGGGGCGTACAGTGCAGCATAAAAGCCTATTCTACAATGCTTTTATATCATTGAATTTGCCATATGCGAATTCAATGGCAAAATGCAGCTAAGCCCGTCGCTGGGAATTTTCGCTGCAGTCGAAGGCGGAAACACTTCGCAGTGGATTCGGGTTCGAGACGACCTGCACGGCGAGTACACCGAAATCGGAGCCGTGGCTGCCGCAAATTCCATCGCGTGCTGCTCGAGCGGAATGACGGCTGCACACGCGGTGCAGTTCGATGAGGCTCAGAGACTGTGCATTATAGTGCATTAATGATATTATTAATAATGACAATAATAATAATAGTAATAATATTAATAATGATAAATGGAGTAGACTTCTGTGCACCCTGGCGCAACGCCTTCAGCGAGATCGTCCCACAACCAGCACTGACGCAATTCGGCCCTTTCCTGAGCACAGACAAGCTCGCCAATTCTGTACTCAGACACCACTCACACACTCGCTCACACAGGGACACAGGGTGTACATCGGTCCTGAGGTCTTGAAGTACTCGTAGGCTGAAATTTGACTTTAACTATTAATATTTCCAATTTTTAACTTGAATGCAGACTGTTACTGACTGACTGAGAAGTCGGTACGGCTTCGTATGACTTTTACTCTCACCGAGTTGATGCAAGTGTTGAGTTATTAGTGCTACCTACAATTCATGTCATCGATTCGATGAGAACTAGCCTAGATTGAACAGACTGAAATGCTAATGCAGAGACCTAGGTTCGAATTCTGAGGTTGTGTGACAATGTCGCTTGGAGTGCGCCAGGGTGCACAAGGATCTTCAGACTGGATCTTTAAAACTGTTTAGATATTATATTAGAGATAAAAGCAACTTTCTTGGTATCTCAAATCAGCTTCATAGAGCATAGCTTTTTTGATTGCAATACCCAGAAGATACAGTTCATATTTTCTGCATTGGAAAACATTTGAAAAGTTCGTGTATGTTAAATTATGCAAACTTAAATAAGCCTGAATATGAATATCAACAGTAGGAGCCTCGCATGCTGCAGCTGACACCCTTGCAGCTTTATCAACTGTAGAAAGAAATTGTGCAAAATTCAAATTGCAAATTGTTGCTATAAAAGGAAATTTGCTATTTAAAACGAAATTTACTCGTATCTCCGCAGCGTACTGTGCTACTAACAGTAGAAGCTGATTTGAAGTGAATATCCCTTTCTTTGCTCTTTTTCTTGCTTTCGTTAAAGTATAGCTGCAAGCCGGTCCACTTAGCCGCGGACAATGACCTCCTCATTGGTGGTTCCGGGCGCGGCTACCGAGAGCTCCGTTGATGCAAACAGACGGCAGAGCTGCAGCTTTCGGGAGAATTTCACAGCCCGACAGCTGACGGATGCCTGGCATTCGGTGGCGCACTCGACCAGGTGCGAGCGATGGACGATCGCTCAGGTGAGATGGAGACGGCGGTGCGGTCAGCTGCCATCTCGAAGTACTGGCTGCCACCTGGGAACATCAGCAGTTGGCTTTTGTGTCAACGATGGCATCATCAAAACAAAGATTGGCGTCACATGACACCACAGACTAGCTCATGGCGCCTATCTGACACCCTAGATTGGCGCCCCCTCTGACAGTCGTGATTGGCGCCACATGACACCAGACTAGCTCATAGCGCCTATCTGACACCCTAGATTGGCGCCCCCTCTGACAGTCGTGATTGGCGCCACATGACACCAGACTAGCTCATAGCGCCTATCTGACACCCTAGATTGGCGCCCCCTCTGACAGTCGTGATTGGCGCCACATGACACCAGACTAGCTCATAGCGCCTCATCTGACACCCTAGATTGGCGCCTCATCTGACAGCCTCGATTGGCGCCCCTCTGACAGTCTTGATTGGCGCCACATGACACCAGAATAGCTCATAGCGCCTCATTTGACACCCTAGATTGGCGCCTCATCTGACAGCCTTGATTGGCGCCCCCTCTGACAGCCTTGATTGGCGCCTCCTTTGACAGTCTTGATTGGCGCCTCATCTGACAGCCTCGATTGGCGCCCCCTCTGACAGCCTTGATTGGCGCCTCATCTGACAGCCTCGATTAGCGCCTCTCTGACAGCCTTGATTGGCGCCTCATTTGACAGCCTCGATTGGCGCCTCTCTGACAGCCTTGATTGGCGCCTCATTTGACAGCCTCGATTGGCGCCCCCTCTGACAGCCTTGATTGGCGCCACATCTGACAGCCTTGATTGGCGCCCTTTCTGACAGCCTCGATTAGCGCCTCTCTGACAGCCTTGATTGGCGCCCCCTCTGACAGCCTTGATTGGCGCCACATCTGACAGCCTTGATTGGCGCCCTATCTGACACCCACCTAAAACCTTGGCTCACAGACCCGCTTTTTGACAACCATGGTTCCGATTACTTGCCGTTATAGACCAGCCTGAAGACCGAGTTTCGGTAGCCTCCACCGCATTTCTGAACAAGCCGAGCCGCACTCAATCTCCTGTCTCCGGCCGAATCTGCCGTAGGAGTTGCTGCAGAAGCACTCGTTGCCAATTTGCAGTGCAAAGTACAGAAAGTCCAGCGCTGAGCAAATGTCACTGCAGAACTCGTGAGTCATGCCAGAGTTTAGTAGGAAATAATTTTTCACCAAGTGCCCCTGGACGGAGCTCTGGCCAGCGAGTCCCGCCAGGTCCCGGTCAGCGGTGTCGATGAAGTACCCGATGTAGCTGAAGCTGACCATTTTTTCTCCAATCGAGCTCTGCTGCCACAGAAGCAGAAGAAGCAACACGAAGCTGAGGCAATGTCTGGGCATTGGGATGTCGATTGAGGGCTCAGAAATAGTTCAGAGAAAATGAGGGACAACAGAAAAATTTATGCTTCTTAAATTCCCAAAAATATCCGACAAATGCTTTTTAAACTGCTGAACGTCAATGGGAGATGCCATTACATATTACATATTCATACTTTCTCTTCCGGTTAAAACGGAAGCTGCATCCATTTCCTGTCCGACTGCTGCACGCGATTGCATGCGCTGCTGACTGATGCTCTGGTTGTCAGCACTTTGTTTCCATCGGAGTCGGTCTGAGTGTGTCTTAGTGTCTGTCCCAGTATCTCTGTCCTAGTGTCTGTCTTAGTGTGTCTTAGTGTCTGTCCCAGTATCTCTGTCCTAGTGTCTGTCTTAGTGTGTCTTAGTGTCTGTCCCAGTATCTCTGTCTTAGTGTCTGTCCTAGTGTCTGTCTTAGTGTGTCTTAGTGTCTGTCCCAGTATCTCTGTCTTAGTGTCTGTCCTAGTGTCTGTCTTAGTGTCTGTCCTAGTGTCTGTCTTAGTGTGTCCTAGTGTCTGTCTTAGTGTGTCTCAGTGTCTGTCCTAGTGTCTGTCTTAGTGTCTGTCCTAGTGTCTGTCCCAGTATCTCTGTCTTAGTGTCTGTCCTAGTGTCTGTCTTAGTGTGTCCTAGTGTCTGTCTTAGTGTGTCTCAGTGTCTGTCCTAGTGTCTGTCTTAGTGTCTGTCCTAGTGTCTGTCCTAGTGTCTGTCTTAGTGTGTCTTAGTGTCTGTCCTAGTGTCTGTCCTAGTGTCTGTCTTAGTGTGTCTTAGTGTCTGTCCCAGTATCTCTGTCTTAGTGTCTGTCCTAGTGTCTGTCTTAGTGTCTGTCCTAGTGTCTGTCTTAGTGTGTCCTAGTGTCTGTCTTAGTGTGTCTCAGTGTCTGTCCTAGTGTCTGTCTTAGTGTGTCTTAGTGTCTGTCCCAGTATCTCTGTCCTAGTGTCTGTCTTAGTGTGTCTTAGTGTCTGTCCCAGTATCTCTGTCTTAGTGTCTGTCCTAGTGTCTGTCTTAGTGTGTCTTAGTGTCTGTCCCAGTATCTCTGTCTTAGTGTCTGTCCTAGTGTCTGTCTTAGTGTCTGTCCTAGTGTCTGTCTTAGTGTGTCCTAGTGTCTGTCTTAGTGTGTCTCAGTGTCTGTCCTAGTGTCTGTCTTAGTGTCTGTCCTAGTGTCTGTCCCAGTATCTCTGTCTTAGTGTCTGTCCTAGTGTCTGTCTTAGTGTGTCCTAGTGTCTGTCTTAGTGTGTCTCAGTGTCTGTCCTAGTGTCTGTCTTAGTGTCTGTCCTAGTGTCTGTCCTAGTGTCTGTCTTAGTGTGTCTTAGTGTCTGTCCTAGTGTCTGTCCTAGTGTCTGTCTTAGTGTGTCTTAGTGTCTGTCCCAGTATCTCTGTCTTAGTGTCTGTCCTAGTGTCTGTCTTAGTGTCTGTCCTAGTGTCTGTCTTAGTGTGTCCTAGTGTCTGTCTTAGTGTGTCTCAGTGTCTGTCCTAGTGTCTGTCTTAGTGTCTGTCCTAGTGTCTGTCCCAGTATCTCTGTCTTAGTGTCTGTCCTAGTGTCTGTCTTAGTGTGTCCTAGTGTCTGTCTTAGTGTGTCTCAGTGTCTGTCCTAGTGTCTGTCTTAGTGTCTGTCCTAGTGTCTGTCCTAGTGTCTGTCTTAGTGTGTCTTAGTGTCTGTCCTAGTGTCTGTCCTAGTGTCTGTCTTAGTGTGTCTTAGTGTCTGTCCTAGTGTCTGTCTTAGTGTGTCTTAGTGTCTGTCCTAGTGTCTGTCCTAGTGTCTGTCTTAGTGTGTCTTAGTGTCTGTCCTAGTGTCTGTCCTAGCGTCTCTCTCAGTGTGTCTTAGTGTCTGTCCTAGTGTCTGTCCTAGTGTCTCTCTCAGTGTGTCTTAGTGTCTGTCCTAGTGTCTGTCCTAGTGTCTGTCCTAGTGTCTCTCTCAGTGTGTCTTAGTGTCTGTCTTAGTGTCTGTCTTAGTGTCTGTCTTAGTGTCTGTCTTAGTGTCTGTCTTAGTGTCTGTCCTAGTGTCTGTCCTAGTGTCTCTCTCAGTGTGTCTTAGTGTCTGTCCTAGTGTCTGTCCTAGTGTCTGTCTTAGTGTGTCTTAGTGTCTGTCCTAGTGTCTGTCTTAGTGTGTCTTAGTGTCTGTCCTAGTGTCTGTCTTAGTGTGTCTTAGTGTCTGTCCTAGTGTCTGTCTTAGTGTGTCTTAGTGTCTGTCCTAGTGTCTGTCCTAGTGTCTCTCTCAGTGTGTCTTAGTGTCTGTCCTAGTGTCTGTCCTAGTGTCTCTCTCAGTGTGTCTTAGTGTCTGTCTTAGTGTCTGTCTTAGTGTCTGTCTTAGTGTGTCTTAGTGTGTCTTAGTGTGTCTTAGTGTGTCTTAGTGTCTGTTTTAGTGTCTGTCTTAGAAGTGCGGCATGCAACTCATCGGGCGAGCAGCTTGAGTGTATGAAGCTCAGCATCATGTCGAGAGACTCCTTTGAGGCAGAGTGGTGAGATTGTGGGACTCCCAGGCCTTAATTAAACTGAGACGTATGCCATTCTTTTCCAGCATTATGAAGAGCAGAGGCTCTGCATGGTAGGTCTTAAGTCCAGGTGTGTCCAGAGTGAGCGGCAAGTGTTTCTTAAAGGTGAACTTGATGAGTTTAAACAGCTGGCCCTGGACTGTGCTCAGCTGTATCACGATGTCTTCCTCTTGGAAGCTGAAGCTCACTTTGAGCTCGTTGGTCGAGCTCCCGGTCTGGTCGCCCAAATCGCCCAAAGGTGAAATTTATCATTATTATACGAGCTATGGAAGCAGTTTTCGAATTCTGTTCTCACAGAAACTGCTGCAGCATGGCACGTGTCGTGTGCAGGCCGCAGACCGCACGCCGTGGCTTTCTCTGAGCTTTTCTAGTACACAATGTGCGTCAAAGCGTGGTTCGGACCGTGTCATTTTTTATTTATAACATTAAATGCTCAAAAAATTGTTAATATAAATGTCAGAAGAGAAACTGAAAGCACTTTATTATAGTAAATATAAGATGCGGCTCAAGACTATGGTAGCTTAAAATCTTCAAAAAAACTTTTGAGTGGGTTGTATTGAATTGGGTAGGGAATAGGTAAATTAAATGATTCCAGAGCTGGTGGTCAGTATTTTTTTCGCGGTCAAAGCTGATGACAACGGCATCGGCTTAATTAATTGAGTTCCCAGGAATTTGACGTCTTGCATGGCATTCCACCATTGGTCATTTAAAGAGGCATCAAAAACGCAAAACTTTCTAAGCAAGACCATACTCCACTGATCACCACATTAGATGGACTCGATTAAACTCGCAATTCGCGGAAAAATATCTCTGCAAGCCGGGGATGAAGCTGACTCGAGTCTCCAGACTTTTCCCCACAAATGGAAATTTGTTCTCCCACCAATGTAATGCAAACTTGAGAGCTTTTGAAAAATAAGTGTAATGCACGCAATGGGTTAGTGAGCCACTGGAAGCCACTGTGACGGATTCGGCTAGCGAAATCGCAGAATTTGAGTCACTTTGCCTCTTACATCCGTGGGAACCATAACAGATGGCATCCATCTGAAGCTGCTCTCTCTTCACTGCGGAACATTCTCTAGATTTCATAGAAATGGAATTCCAAATCAGATAAACAATTCACAATTTCTCCGCGACTGTGTCTAAAGAATTGAGTGCAAGTAGGTGTACCGCTGCCACTGGATACAGTGGAGCAACACTAAGAATGCCTTCCCGTTTGACTTGCAAAAAGAGAATTTCACCCCAAAGGGGACGAAACTAAGCATAAAACTCCTCCCTTCTCATGCCACCGCAGGGGCAGATATCCCGAATCCGTGAATCTGCATATCCTGCATCTGCGCCAGAGATGCAAATCCATGCTTTTCTGTGCCTGTCGCTGGGCATTTTCGCTGCAGTCGAAGGCGGAAACATTTCGCAGTGGATTCGAGTTCGAGACGACCTGCTCGGCGAGTACACCGAAATCGGAGCCGTGGCTGCCTCAAATGCCGTCGCGTGCTGCTCGAGCGGAATGACGGCTGCACACGCGGTGCAGTTCGATGAGGCTCAGAGACTGTGCCGACTGTTCGCGTGTCGCGGAGGCTGGCGCGGATGCAGGAAGTGCAGAAATGCTGCGAACTCCAGCCTGCCGCATGTCTGGGTGAGCTGATTAGTTCTAGTCTCCATGATTTCGTTGAAGCCGTCTCAGCTTCTACTGGATGACGGGAATTGCTCAAATTTCAGGTTCGAAATCTGGGAGACGGTCGCTCTTGCTGGCGGACATTCCAGCACCGAGTGGACGCCTCCGTCAATTTCAACGAAAGCTGGGCCAAATACGCGAGCGGCTTCGGACAGGGCGAGAACGCGAACTTCTGGATCGGACTGGACAATCTGCACCTGCTCACGAGAGACGCCGCTCTCCCTGTTCGATGGGAGTTCAGCGACTGGAACGGAACTCTGAACTGGATGGAGAACGCCTTCTTTCAAGTCGAAGCGCGACTACAAAGTACAGAGTGAGCGTCGGAGAGCAGCTGATGGACAGGTCGACTGTGAAGCAGTGCTCCACCAGTAGCTACTCGGACATGAACGGCATGAAGTTCTCGACTTGGGATCAGGACAACGATGACTATTCATTGGGAAGCTGCGCTACCAACTATGGTGGAGGCTGGTGGATGCAGGCCTGCTGCTGCATGTTCCCGAACGGTCCGTACGTCAGCCCGCCTGCCGCGCTGCACCTTATCACATACTCTCGTGGAATCTGCGTGAAGGACTCTGCTGGCATCTACCCGTTTAACAAGCGGTACTCGATGAAGACGTTTGAGTGCCTGCTGATGGTTGATATGGCCTGAGTGCCAAAGCTTTTTTCCAACATTAAAATAACTCTGATTGTTTGACCCTTGGGTAATCATCACTCAGCTTTTGCTGCGCCAGAGCAGTCGAGTGCTTGTTTGCATGGAAGGCAAATAACTTGGGTTAAGTTTTATAAAGAATCATTTATTTTAAAGAAATGCTGTACCCAAGGAACATGGGGTTAATAACTCTGCTGTTCGGGACCACTTGCTACAGTGTGATAGCTGTTGTAATTAAGAGCCACCTCAACTATTTTAAGTCATTGACTCTTGTAGACAAGATCATAAATTTACCATACTTGACGCCATGTACATTAAGGCTCTCAAACCAAACACGAATCTTCCAGCTGATTTTCGTGCACAAGTCTGAAATGAATGTCACCGCGACTGGAATCGACTCAGGGGTCGTAGCGTTCACCACAGAGCTGCTCTTCACCCTAATCTTGAACAGTCCTTCAAACGTATCCGTCGATGGTGCCAGCCGTGAGCACACGAGCCACCTGTATGCGATAGATTTTTTTGCCTAAATCTTGCTCAAAATTAGCGAATATGCAATCTCACTGCTGATTAATGGCAGTCGCCTATCAATAGGACTCAAAAATATTTCTACCTGCCTTAAAGATAAGTGTACGAGCAAAGTACCTGTCAAGTGTTCGAATGGCCAAAGGTTTTTAGAGAAGTTCGATGCCAGACAACATAATTGGTCTTTAAAACAGTTTCCGTGATACTGTGACGCTTCGGTGCCTGAATGCTCATTACAGTTATGAATTATGCATGCGTGTGTACGTGTAGAAACCATCAGCAGTGCTTATAAAGATTACAGTAATCTTTAACGGAGTCGAACGGAGGAGATCTTCATCTACTCTTCATCTGGCCTATAAAGCCAGCCTCGCCGTGATAAGGTAAGCTTCTAGACTGCATGTCGTTTGGAGGCATCAAAGTGCAGCTAAGCTCGTGAAGGCGGTAGCGATGGACATCCCGTGTTTGCTGCTTGCGCTAGCTGTAATACTTGGCAAGCCTGATGTCGAATGTCAGAGGGTATCCATTGCCGAATGGCGCCTGACAAGAGAAGACTTGAAAGGGGAATACGAGCTTATGGGTATGCAAGCATGAAGAGCGATGGCCTGCGCCATTGCTGGCATGAGCGCAGCGCATGCTGTGCAATCCGATGAAGCTCAGAGTCTGTGCTGACTGTACCTGTGCCTTGGAGGCTGAAATGGATGCAGAAAATGCAGGAACGCCCGAAATTCAAGCTT
Source organism: Macrostomum lignano (assembly GCA_002269645.1). Classification (NCBI taxonomy): domain Eukaryota; kingdom Metazoa; phylum Platyhelminthes; family Macrostomidae; genus Macrostomum; species Macrostomum lignano. The sequence goes on along the minus strand of NIVC01002262.1, from coordinate 143,725 downwards.
TCCGCATGTCTGGCAGAGTTGAACGCAGAGAAATCTTGAGTCTCTGAGTTTGATTTTCCATTTTTACAAAATCTGCACTAAACTTCCATGTTCGAAAACTGAAACGTCAATTTTTTCTGGCGGACATTCCAGCACCGAGTGGACGCCTCCGTCAATTTCAACGAAAGCTGGGCCAAATACGTGAGCGGCTTCGGGCAGGGCGAGAACGCGAACTTCTGGATCGGACTGGACAATCTGCACCTGCTCACGAGAGACGCCGCTCTCCCTGTTCGATGAGAGTTCAGCGACTGGAACGGAACTCTGAACTCTGAACGCCTTCTTTCAAGTCGAAAGCGCGACTACGAAGTACAGAGTGAGCGTCGGAGAGCAGCTGATGAAGAGGCCGGAATCGGCATGTCTGCCGGTCTCCTCGCTAACTGTGGATCGACTTTCGCCTTGACTTCTGGCAGCGCTCACAACCCCCTGCAAATTATTGTAACTGCGAGTTTTCCTGCCTACATGTACTTGCAACGGTAAATTAAATTAAAGATCCGCACCTTTGCTGTTGGGGCCGGAGCCGACAAAAAATATGGAAGCTGTTTCCAATTGGCAAATTATATTTCAGCTTCTGTGTTTAATTGCGGGTTGCGAAATGAAAGAAGAAAATTTAATGGCTTACTTTGTTGCCTTCGCCACTGGGAATGAAAGCAGATGGTTGCAGTTCCATGTGGGAGAGAAACTTGTTTGCGACAAACAAAAAAATAAAAAAGCCCCGCATGCAAGCTAACAGTTAGAGAAGGGCGCGTCAGATGGCGCGCCGCAGAGCCTGAGAGCGGACAAAGTACGCCCCATTGGCAATGTCATGTGCCCCAGCGTCGGATAGGAGGCAGTCCACGTATCGACGGGTTTGGGCCTGACCAGAACTGAATGAGCCATGCAAAGTGAGCAGCAGGACGTCCTGAACAGGTGGGGACAGTAGCCCTCGGCCCGGATCACGTGGATCGTCAGTTGAAGTCGCCGACGGCGCAGGATGATGGAGGAGCGCTGCAGTTTGGCCCAATCGTATAGGGCCTCGGTCCCGACACTCGTCAGCTCGAAAGGCCGCATGGAGCAGCCCTGAGTGCGCTGAGTCCAAGTGCCGCTCCAACGTAGCCGACAGCGTCCACGTCTCGGCGTTGTATAGCAGGACCGTTTCGACCACTGCCTGCCACAGCCACAGCTTCTCTGGCGGTCGGGCAGCGCTTCTGACTGAAGGACGTGTTGGATCGTTTGGAAAGCCGGCCAGGCAAGTCCTCTGAGTCGCCGGAGGTCTTCCTCCATGTGGCGCACCAGACCGCCGAGGTAGGTGAACCGCTGGCAGCGTGCGAGCCTGGTTCTGCCCGTCTGCGCCTCGGCAAGTCTGGTCGGCTAGCGCAGTCAGCACCTTGATCTTCAGCGTGTTGACAACCAGATCGACACTCGATGCCACCTTGACCAGCCTATCGATCTGGCACTGCGTGCCTTCAACGGACGAGGACAGGAGGGCGAGGTCTTTGGCGTAGCTAAGCACGCCCAGGCGCTTTTCGCCGTGGCGGCGACCGATGCGTCTGCGAAGCAGGAAACCATCATCAGCCGCGAGGGGAGTGCGGTCCGAAGCACCCAGTCCAGCAGCAGGACGAAGAGGAACGGCGCCAGCGCGTCGCCCTGCAGAACTCCCAATGAAGTGTCAAACAGGTCAGACAGGCCGTCCGCCGTCACCACAGCAGCTCGAGTGTCGCAATACAGCGACATGACTGCGTTAGTTAGCTTCTGCGGGACCCGGTGAGCTCAAAGGACAAAAGGAAGCTCGGCTCTCAACACTGAGTCGGACGCCTTTCGAAAGTCAACGAAGACAATGATCAGCGTAGACTGGCGGTGCGCGTCTCATCGATTACATGGCGGAGTGCGAGGATCTGTCACTGTATCGCGTTGCGGCCGGAATCCGTTCTGCTCGTACCGCAGATAATGGTCCAGCACCGACTGCAGGCGATCGAGTAGCAACCGGTTGAAGACCTACGCCGTGCAAGACATCAGCGAGATCCCGCGGTGGTCTTCCTTCCGCGTTGTCCCTGCCTTCGTCTGGCGCGAGCGCCTTGCCGCCTCGTGTTTTCCAAACAAACAGCACAACGAGCTCCGTGGTGACTGGGCTGGAGCAGAAGTCCTTCTCATCTGGAAGCGGCGTGTCTAGTGGGAGCGCAAAACTGGCGGGCAGCGGCGACGCCGGTGGGTTCACGTTGACGGCGACGAAGTCGCACAATTCCTTCCTTCGCTCCTCCGGGGTGTCGCCGGCCAAGTTCAGCGCCACGCGCTTTCAGCACCCCGTCAGAGTCCGGACGGCCGTCCACACTACGCGACTCTTCACGTCGGGGCCGGCTGCAGTGATGGTCCGGATCGCGTCGTCGACAGCATTCTGCTGCCTCTCGTCTAGAAGGCGCTCAAACACGTCTTCAGCGTTGCCCGTGGGCCGCCGGTTTCTGCGGAGTCGCTCGATATTAAGCTGCGCCTGCCTGATGGTCGGGTCGCTCTGCCAGACAGGCAGCGATTTCTGCGCCGGCCGCATCAGCGTGACTGTCTGCTCCGCAGCGACTATAGTGGTGGTGCTGATGTCGGAATACTCCGCCTCGCTCTGGTCTCCAAGCGCGCCGACGAAGGCGCCCGCGAATTGACGCTTCACGTGGGTGTCCAACAGAGCGCGATATTAGCGTCGTGGCCGCTGCTTTGGCGGTCGGTAGAGCTGGTCGCGGAGCCGCAGGTCGCAGAGCAGGAGTCGGTGGTCTGACCGTTAATTATTTTTAATAACATCGAGTTTAATAAATCATTGGAACTGTTGCCGAGAATTTCATTAATAGCTTGGCTTAATTAAGCAGAGTTTCTTTGCAAGCCAAGCAAAAATCGCCTACAAAATATGCTTGGGGCGTCGAGTTGCGTTGGCTTCGTTCATTCCATCAGAATGCGTTTAGATTTTTCAACTATATTTCTGTCAATGTCCTGTTGTCTGCCAGCTTTTACTTCAAATCCTCATTTCACTCTCGCTATTTAGCAATTCATTACTTCTAGTGGGGCTTTTGTCTCTGCACCATTCCTTTCACTCGAGAGCATGTCTTGCCTCTCAGCTATTTTCTTTTAATGCGTAAAAACTTTTCTCTGAATACGAATAGCGTATGATTGACAGGTCAGATCAAGACCTCTGCTCACCAATAGCATTTTTTGGCTCGAGTCAATTTTTAGGCATCGTCTGTGGAAAAAACATTTAGACTTTTCAGTAGTTTTAGCTGTTTTTATTTATTACGGTGAATTTGAAAACTGACTAAGTTGAGCATCAAATAACTAACACAAAATATAGATTTCAACTGGCGCGTGACGAACAGATAAGGAATGTACGCTCGTAGCTAGCACAAAGTTCATTCATTCTATTATGAAATACAAATTCTTTTACGTACATTAAATTTGATGATAACAAGCGCTCAATCGATGTACTCTGTACTGTGAAGAGCTTCACAGCCCCTCCAACCAATCACGGTTAAGATTCGCATTCTCTATGCGTACATTAGGGACAGAAAGTACACAGCTAAATGAGTCCGATTTGCCCTAAAATTCGTTGGCAGATCTGCGGGGCAAGGCGGTGCCAGGTGCCAGTGTTTTCTTTGCATCGTCAAGTCAGGCCTGGGACATTGGAATCTTCAACCATGAGCTGCTGCTGCTGTTGTTACAGACGCCAAGTCAAAGAGATCAAAGTCAGGGCGGTGTCTACAGAAGCCACCCGCGGCAAGGTGGCTGATCACTGCATGAACATCTCTGCCGAGAAGCAGCAGGTCTTTAACTCAGCTCTGCTGTCGCTGATCAACGCCAAACGCAAGGAATGTCACGTGCAGCCGTTAATCCTGTGCCCCACTCTGTGCAAGGTGGCCAAGACCGTGTGGAATGCCAGGGCCCAGGTGCCGCACGGCCTGTACGCCATTCCTAACAACGGCTTCGAAGTGATTGTTGAAGTGAACAAGGTCGGGCAGCGGGAAAGCAAGACTCAGGCCTACTTTGTTGACTGCATGTCCTATACTGATAATGTTGTCCGGTCGAAGCGGGACCTGCCAGGGGCTGTGTTTCACTTCTGGACAAACGAAGGAAAGTAAGTCTAGTTTAGCAGTTTATTCAGGTAGATATAGTTTGTTAGTTTATTCAGGTAAATCTAGTTTGGTAGTTTATTCAGGTAAATCTAGTTTCATAGTTTATTCAGGTAAATCTAGTTTGTTAGTTTATTCAGGTAAATCTAGTTTGGTAGTTTATTCAGGTAAATCTAGTTTCATAGTTTATTCAGGTAAATCTAGTTTCATAGTTTATTCAGGTAAATCTAGTTTCATAGTTTATTCAGGTAAATCTAGTTTGTTAGTTTATTTAGGTAAATCTAGTTTGGTAGTTTATTCAGGTAAATCTACTTTGTTAGTTTATTTAGGTAAATCTAGTTTGGTAGTTTATTCAGGTAAATCTAGTTTGTTAGTTTATTCAGGTAAATCTAGTTTGTTAGTTTATTCAGGTAAATCTAGTTTCATAGTTTATTCAGGTAAATCTAGTTTGTTAGTTTATTCAGGTAAATCTAGTTTGATAGTTTATTCAGGTAAATCTAGTTTCATAGTTTATTCAGGTAAATCTAGTTTGTTAGTTTATTCAGGTAAATCTAGTTTGGTAGTTTATTCAGGTAAATCTAGTTTGGTAGTTTATTCAGGTAAATCTAGTTTGTTAGTTTATTCAGGTAAATCTAGTTTGTTAGTTTATTCAGGTAAATCTAGTTTGGTAGTTTATTCAGGTAAATCTACTTTGTTAGTTTATTCAGGTAAATCTAGTTTGATAGTTTATTCAGGTAAATCTAGTTTCATAGTTTATTCAGGTAAATCTAGTTTGTTAGTTTATTCAGGTAAATCTAGTTTGGTAGTTTATTCAGGTAAATCTAGTTTGTTAGTTTATTCAGGTAAATCTAGTTTGGTAGTTTATTCAGGTAAATCTAGTTTGGTAGTTTATTCAGGTAAATCTAGTTTGTTAGTTTATTCAGGTAAATCTAGTTTGGTAGTTTATTCAGGTAAATCTAGTTTGATAGTTTATTCAGGTAAATCTAGTTTGTTAGTTTATTCAGGTAAATCTAGTTTGGTAGTTTATTCAGGTAAATCTAGTTTGATAGTTTATTCAGGTAAATCTAGTTTCATAGTTTATTCAGGTAAATCTAGTTTGGTAGTTTATTCAGGTAAATCTAGTTTGGTAGTTTATTTAAGACAGAGGTCAGTAACGCGGACATCTTCAAAGTCTCCATCCTCGCCGCCCCCTGCTCAGGTACACCACGAGCCAGCCCAGCAAGGGGCCGCTGTCCGAAAGCTACCCGGAACTCGACAAAGAAGCCCGCGCCAGCCTGGCAAAGTGCCGCGGCCAGTTCCTGCCGATGCTGCTGGGCCAGGGTGACTTCGCCAACCAGCGAATCGGCCTGCATTTTGGCCGCTCCAACCGGAGGCTGAGGTCGGCCCGCGAGCCCTACAGCGTGGTGGCCGTGTTCGATCAGAAGGACCTGGCTGACTTCTGAGTTTCAACTGACCCCTGCTCACAATGACTCATCTTTTATACACCTTCCTAGATTTTAATCCACAAGTACAGTTTGCTAGAATTTTGAGCTCCATCTGTCTTACTGAATTACATCTTGTTAACTTGGCATGTTAAATAAAAATTGTGTGAATTTGTGTGGAAAAATAAATAAAACATTCGAAAAATTATGCCTTCTATTGTGTCAGATGCTGAGTATGCAAAAATCTCTTAATTATAACTCTTTTTGTAATCGGTAGAAAATTCATACTCAAGCTGCAGGATCATGGGGAGGGTAGCGGCTCCCGGTGCAGGATCATTGGGAGGGTAGCGGCTCCCGGTGCAGGATCATGGGGAAGATTAGCGGCTCCCAGTGCAGGATCATGGGGAGGGTAGCGGCTCCCGGTGCAGGATCATGGGGAGGATTAGCGGCTCCCGGTGCAGGATCATGGGGAGGATTAGCGGCTCCCAGTGCAAGATCATGGGGAGGGTAGCGGCTCCCGGTGCAGGATCATGGGGAGGATTAGCGGCTCCCAGTGCAGGATCATGGGGAGGGTAGCGACTCCCGGTGCAGGATCATGGGGAGGGTAGCGGCTCCCGGTGCAGGATCATGGGGAAGATTAGCGGCTCCCAGTGCAGGATCATGGGGAGGGTAGCGGCTCCCGGTGCAGGATCATGGGGAGGATTAGCGGCTCCCGGTGCAGGATCATGGGAGGATTAGCGGCTCCCAGTGCAAGATCATGGGGAGGGTAGCGGCTCCCGGTGCAGGATCATGGGGAGGATTAGCGGCTCCCAGTGCAGGATCATGGGGAGGGTAGCGACTCCCGGTGCAGGATCATGGGGAGGGTAGCGGCTCCCGGTGCAGGATCATGGGGAAGATTAGCGGCTCCCAGTGCAGGATCATGGGGAGGGTAGCGGCTCCCGGTGCAGGATCATGGGGAGGATTAGCGGCTCCCGGTGCAGGATCATGGGGAGGATTAGCGGCTCCCGGTGCAGGATCATGGGGAGGATTAGCGGCTCCCGGTGCAGGATCACAGGGGCGCCCGCTAATTAATGATGCGAGCTATAATTAATCATATATGAGTAAGGAATTATATATTTAACAAATTTGTGATTCATTTTTTCATAAGCAACCTCTCCTCTTGATGTTTCGAGAGCTAAAGGCACGCGCTGTCCTAAAATTTAGTCAGGCTTTAAATAAAATTGACTTCAACTAATGAGGTGTTGTTAGCAAACCCCTTTTTACACATTTACAAACCTCAATACAGATGAACTTCAGTGACTTTGGGCATTGGATTAAAGAGAGAGAGAAAGAGAGTTGTTATCATGTAGAGGGGTGGCGGCCTCGGACCGACCATCCACCCAACCCCAGCCAATCAGCGTGCACTACCTCTTGTAAAATGAGTTTTGTACACCTGCTTGTACGCCGTTTGTCATTAAAATTCCAAAACCAAGAACGTGCAGTGCATTCTTTAAAACCTCAAGCTGCGAGCTTCTGTCAGCTTCTTGGCAAACGAGAGACAATTCGACGGCTTGTGAAGGTCTTTGCAGCAATGAGCTCTATGTACAAAAGGACTAAACCAGAAGTCCCGACGACTCAGGAACACGAAGAAGTCTTGAATGTTAATGTCTGTCGTCCCATTTCACAGAAGAAACGGGCCGCTTTCAACGAGGCCCTGGTGTCGCTAATCAACGCCAAGAGACGAGAGTTCCTGGGTCCGCTCGTGCAGCTCAATGAGCAGCTGTGCAAGATCGCCGAAAAAGCCTGGAACGTCTCGGCCAAGCAGCCGCACGGCCTGGTAGCCATGCCGTACAACCAGTTCTTGGCCCCTGACTACACAGATAAGGCCAATTCAGACTCCGGGGAAGGGAAGTTCTACGACTGCTTGTCCTACACGGACAATGTCATCCGGTCGAAGCGAGAGCTACCAGAGGCGGCCGTTCACTTCTGGACTACCTGTGGCAGGTAATGCGTCATGATTAATGAGCTTAGCTAAGAACTTGAGTCATAGTAAAAATAAATTCGCTACTTGCTTACATGCAACCCTACTATTTTTCCTGCAGGTACACGTCCCGACCGGGGAAGCGTGCTCTACCGCAGAGCTATCCACCGATCGATGAGACATTTCGCGCGGAGCTGGAGAAATGCCGGGGCTCCTTTTTTCTAATATTGGCAGGCCAGTGGAAATTCTCTGCCAACAGGCGAATCGGCGTGCACTTCGGCAAGCTGAGTCTGTGCTCATCCAGCAAAACGCCCTACAGTGTTGTTGTCGTGTTCGGCTAATAATTCTGGGGAAAGGGGAAGGCGTGCGGCAACTTCAACTCTCGTACCTCATTTACATCATTCTGGGCCATGTTTTCTAAGAACTAATCTTAGAATCTTAGAAAATTTTTTTTAGACCAATTGTATTCAAACCATTTTACACGGCCATTTTAAATCCGTAACCAAATACACAGACTGCAGACTGCAGCTCTTGTTATCGCTTTCGCAAATGCTTCGATTATATAAAATTTATGTACTTTTCTGTTTTTTTCTTTGATTTACGAGTGACTCTGCCGACTTCGTTATCAACGGGAATGTTTTCATTTAACAATTTGGTTGCCAAGGCAAGACAAGGAGCAGCTGTGCAAGGGAACACTGACGATGGGCGGATTTGAAAGCATTTGGTGAAGAGACCATGAGTTGTTTGAAGAGATGCAGATTAAAACCTTCCAAGGGTTGAGTACTGCACAGTTTACGAGCTGCCTTAAATTTCATTCAAAATCCAATTCACTTTAGACAAACGGAAGTTCAACTTCGACAGTTCCAGCTCTGTACATGTAAATCTACATTCATTTTAGCCAAACTCCTTCTCAATATCGACAGCAAGCGCAAATTTATATGTTCATTTTCTGTGCCAAAAACTAACATTTAAGCATCAACTGAGCATCAAATTGCAGCAGATGTAAGTTTCAGCAAGACAACATGAGCTGGGACCCAAGCACAGCTGGAATAAAATACCTCCCCGCCGGCGGAGGGGTGGGCGCCCACCCAACCAAAACGAGACAGGGAGTACACATGCGGCGGGGGGCACACAGAAAGAGCGTGCTTGGGTACAATGTACATGTAAAATCGGTTTGCTCAGGTGCAAGCCCTCAAATGTCCAAATGTCCTACTGACTAAATTGAGTGCAGACTGACGATTTTGGACGTAATTTGACGAAAGTGAATCAGAGTTTATAGAAGTTGCGTCAACAGACTGTCGATATGAACTGGAGTTTGACGAAATGGTGTTGTGAATGGTGGCCCGATTACCGATTGTGGAGTGGAATAAGCACGTTACACTGCACTACTTTGAGACCTATTAAAATATGGTTTGATCAAGTCAGTAGTAACGTACGACCATGTCCATTGCAAATGTACACCAATCCCCAAGACCATTGTCGGTTGTACAGTCGTGTGGTTTGATGGCATTTGAAAATGCCCCCCGTCATGCCTTTTTTGCTTATATCATAGAAAACTCGCTAATCCAACAAGCCAACCTTGTAGCCACGCAGCCCCTCTCTGATTGGCTCACCCGCGGGTCCCATTTTTAATAAACAGCCGAGACTCCAATAAAAAAGCGCCCAGACCGGCTCTGCAGGCGTCAATCAATCAAACTACAGGCCCTCATCTATACGGCCAGATTTATCAAAGGTCAAAATGAGACCGCCGCAACTTCAAAATTCCGAAATGCCGAAATTCAAGGAGAATAAAAGTCCCCATCAAAGACGCGACCAAACGCCCAACCGCAGTCGGAGCCTGAATCACCGCAGAAGTTCTCGTGAAAATCGGGCTCCGAGCCGGAGTCCGACTCCCAATGGTTCTCCAACACAAAAACACCACCCGCACGCGCGTTCCAGACGCAGCAGATCGCAGTCCATCTCGCAGTCTGGCACTGAAGAGATCAATGCCCGCGACAAGTCAGAGAGCGAGTACGATCCGGAGCTCAGCAATGCCACTAGGTTGAAGAATCAAAATGAATACAAACTGGAGTTCTTCGGCGGTCGGTACAGCGGCTTCTGGAAGAAACATTATGGCTCCATCTCTAAAGAGAAACGAAGGGTGTTCAACGAGTCGCTGGTTTCCTTGATAAACAGCTTGAGACGGCGCTATGGCCAGAGGCTTCGACCGTTGGTCCTGAGCCGCGACCTGTGCCGCGGTGCCAAAGCCGTGTGGTCTGAACGGGCCCAGACAACCGCTGGTCTGACATTCACCGCTGAGACCCGGTACGAACTCCGCTTCACAGTGAATCACAGCGGCGCTTCTTTCGACAGACTGGAGATTGTCGACTGCCTTCTGTTTACAGACGTCGCTGTTCGCGCAAAGAGCGACCTGCCTGAGGCAGTTTTTCACTATTGGGTCGAGGGCAGGTGAGTTTAAAAGTGTGATTTTGTCGTTGTGTTCCTGTTTTACCGGAACCTTTTTTATTTTTCACAGGCACACCGACAAACCTGGCAAGCGGCCCCTGCCGCCCGGAACCAACAATTCCACAGTAGGCGGCACCGCCCGGAGCGAGTCTGAGAAGGCCTCCAAAGTGCGCGGCTACCGGCAGCTGCTGCTTATGTCGAAGTGCCGGTACATCGGCCTACACTTTGCCAAGTTTCGGAAGCATCACGCGGTGCACTCCAACGAGCCGTTCAGCGTTGTGGCCTTGCTGTCTGAGCAGGACTTGATGCGGTAGCTGCATCTCCAGATTTATTGAACTCTTTTCGACGACAGCGCAACTTTTTTATTCCCTCGTTTTTGCATGGTTGCATTTTATGTCCTGCTACTCCAATAAAACAAATATATTCGACGGACTGACTTCTCATAACTCGTTTTACAGACCTTGCATGGTCAAATTCTTTTTTTGACATCTCTGAGTTTGCAATTTAAAAACTACAAATAAACTTGTGAGCACCATTTGAATCGTTAATTATTTTAATCGCAATAAATCCATGTAAATTTGGTTGTCTGATTCCATGCTGACATTCTTTTGGGCTATCAAAACAAATTTCTCCGAAAATTAGAGCAGTACATTCATTTGAAGTGATAATGAAGACGCAGGGAAATTCTCATGACAGCCTAGTCAGACAAAGACCGGCCAACAAAAAGAGACAGATGGACAGAGACAGGTACAGACAGACAAGTAGAGACAGACCGACAGAGACAGGTAGAGACAGACAAGCAGAGACAGACAAGCAGAGACAGACAGACAAAGTCAGCATGCGCCTCTTAAAAACCGATTTGAAAGTACATTTGAAATTTTAATAACAATAATAATAATAGCAATAATAACTAATTATTTTATAATCGATCACACCAGCCCTAATGGGCAGATGTGCAACCGACAGCTCAGCCGCAGCTATTGCGCGGCGCATTGACGGCTGTGTACGGCTGTTCAATCCAAAGACTGGGGGTCGCCACACACACCCTCAATTACCCCAGCGAATGCTGTCACCCATTTTTACAGCGGGGTGAACTGAAGCAATGCAGAGTATAGTGTCTTGCTCAAGGACACAAATTGTTCCAGTGGGATCGGGATTCGAACCCCGGACATTCAAGTCGTGAGTCAGACGCTCTAACCACTAGGCTACAAACCCGTATGAAATAGGAAAATTACTCATTTATACTGCCATCAGATGTGAGCATTTACGCGTCTCACTAGACTGTAAATTCTCGTAAACCGGACTTTATGTTTTCATAGGCCTAAATCATTTTTTTAGCAAAAAAATGTGCAGCTTCTAAATTTAGAAAACACCATCAAGGGAGAGACGTTAAGTGTACCGGCCCCCTCTTCAATGCATGTACAAGCTAATTTGAATGTACATTGAATTGTGTCATCAGGCCAATTCCAACCGCGTATAAAACTTGAACCATTGGACAGTGTTGAGCGCAAGTCTTCAGACTCCTGTTTAGCAAAATGAGCTCCATGTGCAGCTGTTTCAGGCGCAGAGCCTCCACCGACTCGATCGAAATTCCCAGGACAGATGAAATCGACAGCTCCGACAGGCGAGAGGCGGCCTCTAAGGACTACCAGTTGGTGTTTCTGGACGGCCGAAATGACCCCGGCCGAAGTAATTCCTACTCAATCGCGAAGGACAAGCGGGCCGCATTCAATCAATCGCTGGTGTCGCTGATCAACCAGCGCAGGATCGGTCGCGGTATTCGGCCGCTAATTCTGTCGCCGAGCATGTGCCGCGGCGCCGAGGCCGTCTGGAATGACAGGGCCGAAGTTGTCAGCGGCCTGCACTACATTCCTGACAGCCGGTTTGACCTGCGGTACACCGTAGTGCCAGTCGATGGCCAGCCGCTGGACAAACAGATCAGGCTGGACTGTTTGGTCTATACGGACAATGCTGTGCGGTCCAAGGAGGAGCTGCCCGAGGCTGTGTTTCACTACTGGACCAATAAGGGAAGGTGAGACAATGCGTTGGCTTCCCTCTGCTTTTATAGAGATGACCGAATCTTTATTGTAAAACTGTTTAAATTTAAATTCAATGCTTTATTTTTTGAATTGTTGAAATTTTGTCCGACGAACCACTCACTTCTCAAGGGCTAAACTCTAGGAGTGCGGGCTAGGGAGTTGGGGCTTGGTATGAAGTTATTGCGCAATTACGAAAGGTGCGTGCACAATGCAGAACCAGCAAAAGTTACAATTTGTTCGTAAATTTGCGGAAAGGAAGAAGGCAGTCCTTTTTGGTTCCTTTTCTATTTCCGTAACCAGGCAAAGAAAAGAAGAAACGTGGAAACGAATTGTTTCCGAATGCAAAGCTAAATGTGGCTTTGACCCTGCAACTGCCGGCAAGGACTGGCGATATGCACGGGCAAGATTTGGGACAACTTGAAATGCAACTCTTGGTTGCATTCTGAAAGAAAGAAAATTACGAGTACTCTTTCTGCGGCTGGTTAGAGAATCCCAGAAGTTGTCGTCCTCTTCATCAGAGTCAGAAAACATTAATGCTATGCAAAATTTCGATTGACTAATGATAAACTAGGTACGTCTTTCCACTCTTAAGATCTTGAACAAGAGTAAGGAGTGTGGTCTAGGGGGATTCACGCACCTAAATTTACTCCTAGACTCCTAAAAGTGTCTCCTAGCACTTTAAATTTTCTCTTGGGTTTATTGGACACATTTTCGATCAAGGATTCAAGATTTAGGAGACCCTTGAAGGCTTAGGAGTCAAGAGTGTCTTCTTATAGAACGGGCCCCTGGTCCCCCACCTGCTGCAAGGTGGCCAGGTGTGCTATCAAGTGTGCAGCCATTGCAGTTTATGCGGGGCATCCGATGGCTCTATACAGCGCTGGAAAACTTTACAGCACAGAACTATGTCATCGACCTGTAATTTCTCTTTCACAGCAGGGCTCAACTTAACTTGTCACTTTTTAATTTACCCGATTTAACTGCTTAATACTCAGCTAACACGGCATACGAGCGTATGCTCTCACCCGCTGTGCCATTCTTCCCACTTAACAGTTGCCAAAACTCCCCTCAATTGCACTCTCCAGCCACACCAACGCGCCTGGCAAGGGGCCGCTGCCGCTACCCCGAGTCAACGCTCTTCGCGAACGTTGCCAAGCCGAAAATCGAGTTCTCATCGCCAACAAAAGCCGGTTTCTGCCTCTCCTACTGCGCCCGTCGAGTACCCACATTGGACTGCACTTCGGCAAGGTGAAATTGTCGCATGGCCTGCTGCCTAAGGACAAGCCTTATAGCGTTGTTGCAGTCCTGTCCAATTGTGATTTGAATTAGAAAGTCAACAGGTGTGACATTGAACTGTCTGATGCCTGATGCCTGGATTAAAACTATACTGTTTTAGAATGCCCAGTTCTTTCTGTAGCGGATCGGCACTTAATATTGTGACTGTTTCGTGAACGAATAATATACTGTATATCTTAAATCAGAAATAAATCTTTTTCGGACTTTTATTCTATTCCAACAATTCCAACATTTTTGTTATATCTGTAGAGCCAGTCATTTTTCTGTTAATTGCAGTATGAATGTCAATAAATAGTTGAAAGTGTACGTGACTCGGCTAGATAAAAGCGCAAAATTTTCATTTTTTATTGCGCCAGAATCAACCAGCAGAAATCGAGAAGCAGGAAGCAGAAGTTCTCATACTGTTGTAAGCACTTGACTGTCCGACACCCGCAACCAGCACTTGACTGGCCGGTAAAAGAAAGCGACGGGACTACTCCAAAGCATTCACAATCACACATCTTAGACATTAGAGAATGCAGGACCACACCCGGAGCCCAGTCCGTCTAGCAGCACTAGGTGAACACTTGAACACTCTCAGGTTCTAGTTCTAATGCCGACTTTGCGTGACTGTGGGAGAGCCTGCGGCTGCCAGAGGCAAATATAGGTGCAGACCCCAAACAGCCTTTAACCTGCAAAATAGCATCGAGACCGTGGTTCGTATGACTATTAGTCTGGCTCATACTTCACTTGGCAATGCTGAACATGCCAATTTGACCAGGAAAACTGTCAAAACCATTCATCGAATGGTTAGAAAAAACTATGGATGAGTGCAGCGCCGGTTGAATCTGCTTTATTTGAAGGGCTGACACTCATTTTGGTGTAGCAGGTGGATGTCAGCACCCCAATGCCCCTGAAGGAAAGGAGCTAAATTCTGGGGAAGGATAAAAGTTGGAAAATCACATTGTGTGCCGCAAAGGATTTTGTTTTAATGAGCACGTGCCCCCGGTTCTGTAAGCATTAACTAGTTAATAGCCGGTACAAAACACGATAATTGTAATGTATACCGGAAAATTAAGTATATTTGAATGTCATATAAACAAACGATGTTAGTAATTAATTTTTAGAGTTTAATGAGGATTTATTTATCTGCCCGAGCCGTTTTTGATCTTAAAGCTTGAATTCAAAGAAACTTTAAATATATAAACTTTCGGCAAATTCAGACTTGTAACCCAAAGTTTTCAGCGCGCGATAATGTCCATTTTAAGAAGTCGTAGTTAGTCGATCAGTTCAGCGACCATCAACAACAATTTTTAACGTACTGTTTGACGGTAAATATAAATTGTTAACTCCCTAAATATACTAATCAGCAAAACAACAGCTACACCATCAGAACAAAGTCTCGACTCTGTGTTTTCATTTAAAGTTTTTGTATTCCTCGTTCTCACTGAAGACAAAGGGAAGATAAAAATTAGTTAAGAAGACAGGCAGTTGTTAAGTCTATTTAAGTAAGTCTATAATTAATTAAGACTAATTAAGTCTATAACATAAAGAATACAAAATGCACATTTGCTTTAGTATTAGTGAAGGCAGATAATCTCAATTTTTGCAGTATACACCTTTTTTTCAAATTGATTGCTGATTAGTATTATTAAGACCCATAGCCATAGGCCCATAGACAATTAGCCATAGGCCTAAACATAAATCAATACTACTAGTCAGTAAGGACTCAAGAGGTGCATGGATTGGACGATGGTGGTCCATGCATACTGGCTATAGCTTAAATTTTAGGACTACATTTGTAGTTAAAGTCTAAAAATAAAAAGAAATGAAAAAATTAATATATAATATTGGGCCCTATTATCTAAATTGTTTGTTAAAGGCCTTCCTACTTATTGTTAGTCACTATATCATAATATCATTAGGGTAGACTAGGCCTATATATACTAACTAAGTATTAAACATGATAATAGTTTGCAATTTTGTCCTATTGCAATATTGGCATGGTAGTACTTATCCCCACGGTACCGTAGGAATAATTTCTGTCTTATTCCAACAGTACCGTGGGAATAATTTTCTGCTTATCCACACGGCACATTGACGAGATAGCTGCCCCATCTTCTACATATGCTGTGGGAATAATTTTCTGATTATCCGCATGGCACACTGACGAAATAGCTGCCATATCTTCTACATATATGTGCTGAATGTAGCAAATCTCATCATTGAATTTCGTATGGATGCATTTTTGTTTAGTTGGGGGTTAGGATTGTTATTGTATATTATCGATAATGTATTTTGTTGTAATTTCCGAAAGTGCGCCCCAATTTCAAAAGCACTATCGCATCAGACTGGGACATGTTCTGTTCGCGTTAAGTGGAGTAGTGACTTGGCACCTCGAAATATAAAGTCAGAATTGCATTTGATTGACGTCTCGACAAAGTGCAAGTCTTACATGTACATGAATAGTTTATAGCTTTTTGAAAGGGAATTTGAATTGAGGATACTAAGAAGCTATTGATCTGGATCAACACCACGACTAGCATTTTTTTGCATAAAAAGGCCATTAAATCTTTACTTCTAATAAACAAATTGTCAAGCAAAGTTATGTTGTTATACTGCACTTAAACCATAAGTACTAAACTAAATAATAAATTATTCCCGCGGCATATGTAGAAGATGGGCCAGCTATCTCGTCAGTGTGCCATGCGGATAAGCAGAAAATTATTCCCATGGCATATGTAGAAGATGGGCCAGCTATCTCGTCAGTGTGCCATGCAGATAAGCAGAAAATTATTCCCACAGCATATATAGAAGATGAGCCAGCTATCTCGTCAGTGTGCCGTGTAGATAAGCAGAAAATTATTCCTACAGTACCGTGGGGATAAGCACTACCTATTGGCATTGCTATTTTTTATAATATATATTTTAATATATCTTTTATCTTTCTACATTTTCATAGTCAAAGTTTGCTTTTTCTGCATAAAAATTGCATAGTTGCTTTGTTTAGGTATGTCTCTGCTTTAATTAAAAAACTTTAAACATTAACTAAATGCTTTATAAGCTTAGATAGATATTCTTTAGCAAAAAATATTAAGACATTATAAATATATGAAATGCTAAATTATTATTATTAATTTTATTATTGCTAAGCCTAGGAGCTATATTATTATAATTCCTATTCTTTTTCTTATTAAAAACAAATAAAAAAACAAAAAATGTTAAGTAGCCTTTAAAAGTAGTAGCTGCAATTTTACAAAAAATATTTTATTTGATTGCCATAAAAAGTAATAAAAGAATTCAGGCTTCACCTTATAGCCAATTTTGAAAAACTGATAATACACTGGTCATATTTTCCTATACCTCTATAAATTCACATTAAAAAAACTCATTGAAAAATAGTTTTTAAACAACTATTACATGTTTACTAAGTCCCAGGACTGGAATTATCCCTTACTATATGTAAAATGCATGGGTATTTTACATTAGCATTAATTTACCTATTCAATTTGCTTCCTTTGGCCAATAGGTTCCTCTAAGCCACATAACCTACAAGGGGGTTGCTTGGCTTTTTCTATGAAAGCAATCATAATATTCTTGTTGGCATACAGCATTTAATTTCTATGCTAGGCATATAGACAAAGTACACTTATTAAGCAATAAGTTATAGCCAAATAAATAGGTCAGCACTAGAAATCTTTAAATGCCCCCCTTTAGGGCGCTAAATAAGCAAATGAGAAAAACAGTTTTCCAAATGCATGTTATATATTAAATATGTTGGGAAAAATGTTATATACAAATCTTTTCTATACTTACAAAAAGGTTATTTGGCTGCTATTAGCTCTTTTTGAGATTTTTATTAGAATTATCTCTACCTATAAAAATCAAAACTCTGTCTGTCTGTCTGTCTGTCTGTCTGTCTGTGGACAAATTACTTCGCTATGGACTCCCAAACCGCTCAACCAAATTACACCAAACTTTACACCCACCCTAAACTTACTACGGAGAATGTCTTAGGCTACTTTTAAATTTCCTAAATTTGAGTCTTCCCACCTAAAAGTGCAAAAAACTGCTCAAAATGCGCGATTTTTTCACTTAATCCTCCATAGCGCCGCTTCACTTCTACCGATTCTCTTCAAATTTGACACAGGCAATTTTCAACTATTTTGACACAATCGTGTAAAATTTCAAATTTCAAAGTTAATCCTGAAAGCCGCTGTGCACTTTTAAAGTTAGGCTGTTTTTTTCAGCGAGGCAGCCACCCCAACCTCCGCCCGCCTGCCTCTCTTTCCTGATCTGGGCATAGGGTGTGAATAGGTTTTAAAATGCCTAACTTTTGGCTGCCATAGTTTTGCTCCACGTGAAGCGATTGACTTCAAACTTGACAAAATTCTTTATTGACTCATTCTCTGCCTACATGTAAAGTCTCAACTCTGTATCTCAATCAGGACAGAAACTGTAAGCATGGGAAGTTTGTCTGCTTTTTCTGTTGTTTGTGCCGCTCACTCACTCATTCCCCCAGCTCAGAAGAAGGGTCAGGCGATAGGGCTCAATGTACATAGCGAATGTACAGTGTTTTGGAATAACTTTTTAATAGCCTTCTCTGTACCCGCGAGTGGAGAGGCGTGGAGAGGAGAGAGTTTAGCGAGAGATTCAATTTTAAACCACTTTCCTTTCCTCTGAATAGATAAGTCTGCAGCAGTTAAACAAGGATGGCAAATCAAGGCGATGTGGGATGGTTTATAAAAATATCGAAAAATTAATGAATAACTTATTACAATGCAATCCTACTAAATTAGTTGCACCATAAAAATTTTAACATTAAGATTCGCATAAGGTACTTTAAAATTTAAATGGCCTCCTAAGAAATGCATATTTCCATGGTTGTTAGACTGCTGCAGACTGTGGTGGTGGAGCTGGAGATATACAAATTTCTCTCAGCGCTGCTAATTGACCAGAAAGATGACGTGATTAAAGCATGGGAAATGATAACAACCATGATAGTACTATGTCCCACAACCTGGCTTTCGAAGCAGGGATCGGCAGATTTTTATCTCAAAGGCCAGATAAAGAATCCAGCTCATGGCTACGGGCCAGATGAGAGTGAAAAGGAAAAGGAATAGACTATTTGAAAGGGAGGAGGGGCGAGAGGGGATAAAAGAAAAGATAGAAGATAACAGGAGAGACATGCGAGGAGGTTGAGGAGAGAGCAGAGAATATGGGATGAAGAAGCGAGAGGAGGGGAGAGAGAAGGGAGAGGAAATAGTAAAGGTGAGAAGATGGAGAGAGAAGAGGGGAGAGATGAGACAGAGGATCGATGAGAGAGGAGAGTAGAGAAGAGTGAGATGAGAGTATCGAGAGGGGGATTAGAAAGGATATAGGAGAGGAGATAAGAGGGGGAGAGACGAGTGAGAAGAGAGAAGATAGAGATGAGAGAGAGAGAGTTGAGAAAGAAGAGAGGACAAAGGAGAGATGATAGAGTAAAGGGAAGAGGAGGAGAGAGGAAAGAGATGAGATTGTAGAGATGAGTGAGATGAAAGAAAATATGAGAGAGTAGAGTAGAGATTAGAGATGAAGGAAGAGAGAGCAGAGTGCGGAGAGACAAGAAAAGAGAATAGAGGGGAGAGAGTATAAAAGAGGGAAGAGAAGAGAGGAGTAAGGAAAGAGAGGAGTCAGAAGAGGGGAAGAAAATAGTACACAGTAGAGAGGAGAGTAGAGATGACAGAAGAGAGAGGGGAATGAGAGAGCAAAGATGAGAGTAAACAGACAATATAAGAGAGGAGAGAGGAGAGTGAGAGAGAAGAGAGAAGACAAGAGAGGGAGAGAGTATAGAAGAGAGAAGAGAAGAGACGAGAAGAAAGAAGAAAGGATCGAGTCCTCCTGAGTCAAAAAGGGGAAAGAGAGGAGTACAAGGGGAGAGAGGTGAGAGAACATATGAGAGTAAAGATGACAGATAAGAGAGGGGAGATGAGAGAGCAGAAACGAGAGTGAACAGACGAGAGATGGGAGAGTAGAGAGAAAAGAGGAGAGATAAGAAATAAGGGATGAGAGGTGGAGACGGGAGAGATGAGAAGTGAGTGAGGAGAGAGGAGGGGAAGGGAGAGAATCGAGAGGACAGGGGAAATTGGTGAAATGGACGAGAGAGGAGAGGAAAGAGTTGAGAGAAGAGAGGAAAAAGGAGAGAGTAGAGATAAGGAAAGTGTTAAGAGAGGGAGTTAAGTAAGGAGTGAGAAGAGAGGTGAGGGAAGAGAGAGCAGAGAGCAGAGGGAGAGAGAGTAGAGAGCAGAGAGAAATGAGAAAATATAAAACAGGAGAAAGGAGATATGAGAGACCAGAGACCAGAGCGAAGAGAGGAGAAGAGAGAGAAAAGAATAGAGGGGAGAGGGAAGAGACGAGAGAGGAGACGAGAGAGGAGAGAAGAAAGAAGAGATAAGAGGGGAGAGAGAGAAGACGAGAGAGAAGATAGGAAACAGAAAAGAAGATGGAAGTTTCAAAGGATGCAAAGGACATAGGGAGAGGCAGAGGTACGTAGAGGCCAGAGTTTGCCTGACATTCTGCGCAGCACCCCAGCCAACAATATCAATGTTTGCCTCAAATCCTAATTATATGAATATACACTATTTTATGTTTAACTCTATCCTAACTATTAACAAGGGAACAAGTTTTTGTTTGAGTTTTACCTCAGATTTTAGAGTACATGCAAAAATCATTCCGGGGAATGGAGTTCCCCGGGTTCAAAATCCGCGGGTTTCAACAGCTTGTATAGCATAAATATTACATATTTCATGCCTATTTGTACAATGCAATGTAACATCCATAAGAATGTAATATTAATTATTTAAACAAAGATAAGTAGACTTTTCACATAGAAACAAATTTTTATCTGCAAAAAAATAAATATGGTAAGTTAAGCCACTTTTTAAATAGTAATTTAGAGATTAGTCAATTTTTCACACATTGGTTAATGACAACTTGCATTGAATTTAATTCACACCAAAAATTGTTGTTTTTATATTAATGTACCACCATACATACAGAATAAACTGTATGATGCGCACTAAAATGAACAATATTTGTACTGCAGTGTTCCTTGAAACAGGTTTTATGTAAAATTATAATGGCAACAACAAATAGATATTGATTCTTGAATCTTGATTTATTACATATACATAAAATGCTTCAGTTTCTTTCACTTTATATCAAATCTCCATTTTAAGTCAAGTTAATAATGCATGAGCTTAGTAGCTAAATTCAGTGGTGACTAAAACTCATACAAAAACTAATATCAGCAATCAAGGACTTAAAAAGGCCTAGATTATTTCCCACTGTTATCTTTTATTGGTTTTATAATTTCAAACATGTGCAGCAGCAAAAAATATTAATTGGTATATTTTTATAGGGATCTTAATCATTCAATAGCTCAATTTGACTTTTTTGAATATATACTCATATCAACTATGCTGCTTTACTAATAAATTGTAATTATTACCACAAAAATGTTTAATATTAGTCCATTTTTCTTTGCCCTTATCTTATTGCTTAGTCTGCTTATAGGTTATACTTTCCATGAAAAATACATACACCAAAATTTAAAATCTGTTTATTTATATTTATTTATATAAAAACTTTTTTGCTAAGTGCACATTTTTATTACACTTTAAAACTTTTTTCCCTTATGTGTTCTATCTGCTTAGGGAGAAAGATAAAATGAGGTGAAGAAGCAGAGCTTGATAAAATTAGAAGAGGGCACATAAATTAAGTTAACATGCCTTGCAAATTGTCAAAGCTCTATTCTCATATATACTCAATGCCAATTGCTTTCTACTGTCACTCTGATATATGGAATCCAGGTAGTGCATTGTGAGATTGTTGAAAAACACAGCCAAACCCAAAAATAGCTTTTTGTATATATTGGAACTAGCATCTTCTTCACTATCTAATTTTTTTTAGAAAATTGAAGAAAACACATGGTTGCATAGCCAGGTCTGGCAGTTGTGTCAAAAATGTATTGGGCTAAGGGAGCTTGGAAAAGAGGACACTTTTTGCAGTGCAGGAGGGCACTTCAGGATTGTGTTTATTATGAAACAGTGCGTCTTTTTTCTTAGAATATAGTTGTGTGTATGTGTTTATAAGCTATGATTCTTTTTTCTTAGAATATAGTAATATACGAGGGGCGTCCTGAAAGTAGTGTTACTATTACTCGGTGTGGACATATGGAAAGTTGCACTTGCATAAGTTTGGTGTCATTTGAAAGTGGCAAGTCTCTTCTTTAAAATGACACCAATTGCAAGAGATTTGAATATGTGCTTCAAGAGATCTGGATAATTAAGTAGAGATAGGTTGGTCATAAACTTACACAAGCTGTGTCTGCAGAAAACTTTTATTAATCACTCCAAAAAAACCCAAACAACACAACAAAAGTACAGTAAAAAACAGGTGAAAACAAGTGATAACAAGCAAAATTGTTATACAAGCGAACAATGTTAAAATAACTCATTGGTTGGCAGAGTTGTCTTCTCAACGTAGTCACCACCAGACATGATGCACTTCTCCCATCGGTCTCGCATCTTGTCGATGGCATCTGCATACAGAGTTCTCGGAATCTGGTGCAGCAGGACCTTCCTAACCTTGCTCTCCAATTGATCGCGACTGTTATGGACTCAGCACAGCAACTGCAGTCTTAGTTTTCTGAGGCAGCCCCTCTCATTTGCTGCATCGAATTTGGCCATAGACAGTTTATGCATGCAAGAAAAATCGATAAAATTTCAAGCTGAATGCTATTTTTAGCTTAAATTTTAGCTTGTGTAAGTTTATGACCGACCTATCTCTACTTAATTATCCATATCTCTTGAAGCACATATTCAAATCTCTTGCAATTGGTGTCATTTTAAAGAAGAGACTTGCCACTTTCAAATGACACCAAACTCATACAAGTGCAACTTTCCATATGTCCACACCGAGTAATAGTAACACTACTTTCCGGACGCCCCTTGTATTTGTTTACAAGTTATAATCAGACATGCTATTTAATCTTATTAACTACTTGGCTTGATGTGACTACTTGGCTATCAAGTATTTGTAGCATTGTTGGCACTATTACTAATGCATAGACCCCTATTAAACTAAATTAATTTGTTCATTTGTTTCATATATTTAGAATTTAAAATGGAAAGGAAGTAAATTAGAGTAGAAAAATATTTTAAAGAATGATTCTATAGGTTAACCATTTAGGCTCTAAAACAAAAATCATATAATATCATAAAAAAACTTTGCGAAAATTTCAATATTAAATATCAATTAGCCACTGTGAAACTCTCCAGAGCCAGCCAGATGTTCCACCTGAAGAAGACGCACCGTCTGGTGCTGATGATCCTCATGGCAGTCGGCTATTTTGTAGTGGAATTGGTTGTCGGGCACTTGTGCGACTCCATGACTTTGGTAGCCGACTCTTTCCACATGCTGTCCGACGTGCTGGCGCTAACGGTGGCGCTTGGCGCCGTTCGCATGGCCAAGAAGCCGCGAGACCGGCGCCACACCTACGGCTTTCAGCGGGCAGAAATTCTTGGCACGCTGGTTAATACCGTGATGCTGGTCACCCTGTGCTTCACCATCATTATGGAGGCGATTCACAAGCTGTTCGAGCCTAAGCCTGTCACCCAGCCAAAGTTGATTATTGGGGTTGGTGCTGGCGGCTTGCTAATTAACCTGATTGGCATCCTGTTGTTCTGCGGTCACAGCCACGGGCACAGTCACGGCGGCTCGGCTGGACCAGTTGTAAGTGCCCCAATTGTGCTTTTTAGATATAGCTGTTGTGTACTTTGGTACTGGTGCCGACTGAAGCTGTGTTAGACATCCTGTAATGTCACGTGTACTGTTACAGATGCAGGTGTTAGACATCCTGTAATGTCACGTGTACTGTTACAGATGCAGGTGTTAAACATCCTGTAATGTCACGTGTACTGTTACAGATGCAGGTGTTAAACATCCTGTAATGTCACGTGTACTGTTACAGATGCAGGTGTTAAACATCCTGTAATGTCACGTGTACTGTTAAAGATGCAGGTGTTAGACATCCTGTTATACCCCGTGTACTGTTACAGATACAGGTGTTAGATATCCTGTTATGCCCCGTGTACTGTTACAGATACAGGTGTTAGACATCCTGTTATGCCACGTGTACTGTTACAGATACAGGTGTTAGACATCCTGTTATGCCACGTGTACTGTTACAGATGCAGGTGTTAGACATGCTGTAGTGTCACTTGTACTGTTACAAATGCAGGTGTTAGACACCCTGTAATGTTATGTAAATATTTAATTGTCAAATCCATTCCGTCTGTAGATTTGTCGGTTACAGACATCTTGTAGTCCATAAAACTGTAATTTTACCTGTATTAGGTTATTCTGTAGCCGTTAACAGTTAAAACATTCTGCCGTCTGACTGTTGAGCAGCTCTGTCTGAAGTGTGTTCTGCATTTGCTACAGTAGTGCGCTGATTGGTGTTGGACAGCATGAGTTAGTTCGGTACAGCGGCATGCGTTGGGGTTGCCATCCGATACAATCATAAAATCAGTCGTATTAGGCATGCATGCCTGTAGTAGCAAGTTTGTTAATGACGTTTGCAGCTGAATTTCTGCAACTTTTCACCGTAGCTCGTATCCATTAGTTCACAAAAAATATTAAATAACTACTCTGCGATTTAGGTGGATCTGTACAGTACAGCTGATGACTCATTTCTTGATTAAGTCATAAATCAGGTCAATCATGCAGGGTTAGTCAGTTAGTCTTTGAATCCTGCTACCCTGCCTACGGCCCTGCTTCCCTCCCCACCCTCATTGGCCTCGTGTTACCCTCTTGCTACCCTTCCCACCATCCTGCTACCCTCCCTACCCTCCTGCTACCCTCCCTCCTGTTACCCTCCCTACCATCCTGTTACCCTCCCTACCCTCCTGTTACCCTCCCTACCATCCTGCTACCCTCCCTACCATCCTGTTACCCTTCCTACCCTCCTGCTACCCACCCTCCTGCTACCCTCCCTACCATCCTGTTACCCTTCCTACCCTCCTGCTACCCTCCCAACCATCCTGTTACCCTCCCTACCATCCTGCTACCCTCCCTACCATCCTGTTACCCTTCCTACCCTCCTGCTACCCTCCCTCCTGTTACCCTCCCTACCATCCTGTTACCCTCCCTACCCTCCTGTTACCCTCCCTACCATCCTGCTACCCTCCCTACCATCCTGTTACCCTTCCTACCCTCCTGCTACCCTCCCAACCATCCTGCTACCCTCCCTACCATCCTGTTACCCTTCCTACCCTCCTGCTACCCTACCCTCCTGCTACCCTCCCTACCCTCCTGCTACCCTCCCTACCATCCTGCTACCCTCCCTACCCTCTTGCCACCATTCACTCTATCCAATAGCTTATCACTCTGCCCAAACCCAGGGTGACGTGGACAAGCTGCTCCAGTACAAGACCGTGATGGTCATGTCCTCAATGCCGGACGACAGTCAGCAGCCAGCTGAGACCAACGAGCCCGACGGCAATGGCGGAGCGGCTGCTGCTGCCTCCGCCGCCCCGACGGCAGCTGGCGGCGCAGCCGGAGAGGCCGGCAATTCTGCTGCCGCGGCTAACAACGAGGCGTCAGACAGCCGGAGCGGCGAGAACGGAGTTGGTAAGCGGCACCGGCTTGTTCCTTTAGCTATGATTTACAACCCTTGTGTAATCAAAGTGTTTCCCTGCACTTTATTTTCGTTTGTAGCGGCCCCTTGTCCTTATCAGTCTGCGCGCATCGGCATTGCGACTTTCCCTGTTTTCGTATTGCTCATGCTCTGTAATTCTCTGCTTGGAAGTCTCCTGTGACGCGCGGCTTTATCGCAGGTGCTAAGCTGCTGATTCCGACTGTGACCCCGTTTACCGCTGCGCTGTCCCAGAGATAACACGGCCTACTGCAGAGCCCCGAGCATTATTGTGGGACACGCGTTTTGATTTAATTTAAAAGCTTTACCACCTCGCTTCGATTGGGGTTCTTTGTATTCGGAATCTGCAGCCGCTCCGCCCTGGTCTGGCCTGCTCTTATCGTTGCTGCGGCAGGTTTCCAGTGGAGCCGCTGCCGTGCCAGCCAAGGGTGCCCCACCCCACCTCCTTAATTTACAGTCAGCTGGCATTATTTTGCCTGGCGAGAGAACTTAGCGAACGAACTGGGTGCGAATTCCAGTGTTAGCCAGTGCGAACCCTGGGTTTCCTGCCGCTTTGCATGTCCTGTGGGGGCTGCGGCTCGATGGATGATGGATGGATAGATAGATAGATAAATAGATGATAGATAGATAGAAAGATAAATAGATGATAGATAGATACATAGATAAATAGATAGATAGATAGATAGATAGATAGATGATAGATAGATACATAGATAAATAGATAGATAAATAGATAGATAGATAGATAGATAGATAGATAGATAGATAGATAGATAGATAGATAGATAGATAGATAGATAGATAGATAGATAGATAGATAGATAGATAGATAGATAGATAGACAGATAGATAGATAGATAGATAGATAGATAGATAGATAGATAGATAGATAATAGATAGACAATTGATTGATGGATAGATAGATAGATAGATAAATAGATAGATAGATAGATAGATAGATAGATAGATAGATAGATAGATAGATAATAGATAGACAATTGATAGATAGATAGATAGATGATAGATAGATAGATAGATGATAGATAGATAGATGATAGATAGATAGATAGATGATAGATAGATAGATAGATAGATAGATAATAGTTAGACAATTGATTGATAGATAGATGATAGATAGATAGATAGATAGATAGATAGATAGATGGATAGATGATAGATAGATAGATAATAGATAGACAATTGATTGATAGATAGATGGATAGTTAGATAAATACATAGATAAATACATAGATAAATACATACATACATACGCTCGTACATGCACAGATGCATATACACATTTGGATATCAATTAGTGAAATGTAGTGTCGCGTCAGCCCTAGTGCGCAAATATTTTTTCAGCAATTTAGAAGGCTTCGGTAATTTAAGTTCACCGAATACCCAGTGCTGACCTCTCCAAGCAGCCGGGCCGCTGAGCTAATGGGGGTCTGTGTGTTTTTTTTCCTGCTGTGAAATGCCAGAAATTGGCTGCGCTTTTCACAGATCTGCGCCGCCCGCCGCGCTTTGGTCTGTCTGCGCCCGAGCTGACTGCCCGAGCAGCAGGCAGATCACAGCTGTGTGAAATTCCCCCCTCCAACCCCACACTAGGCCGGATGTGCCGCACTGCATCCAAGGACTCTCGTTGGATACCCATTCACAGACTCATTAGACAGTGCACTGATAGGATTTTTACAGTGCACTTTAATACCATTTGGTGATGAATCTACAGGTCTTCCTGCATTCAGAGTACAGTTTGTACTTATATAGGCCATCCTAGGGGTGATGAATCTACGGGTCTTCCTGCATTCAGAGTACAGTTTGTACTTATATAGGCCATCCTAGGGGTGATGAATCTACAGGTCTTCCTGCATTCAGAGTACAGTTTGTACTTATATAGGCCATCCTAGGGGTGATAAATCTACAGGTCTTCCTGCATTCAGAGTACAGTTTGTACTTATATAGGTCATCCTAGGGTTGATGAATCTACAGGTCTTCCTGCATTCAGAGTACAGTTTGTACTTATATAGGCCATCCCAGGCCTACAAAATTTTACATCGTCCCATGCCGAAAGCCAGGATGCCGCGGCATCTTCCGTATGCCACAACGGCCTGCAGACTACTTGTAGTAGTGCAAGAATGTTGCAAATATAAAGCAAAGGCTTTGTCCACTGCGGCTATTCCGTATTGCAGGCATGCCGCTATTGTCAGATTCTGGCACGGAGCAGCATCATCATAGCCTTCATCAGCACGGCAATCGACTCAGGCGGCCCTCTCTGGGCCCCTCCTGGCTGAACAGCCCCGCCGCCGCCGCCGCCGCCGCTGTGCCTGTCAACGGCGATGTCGGCGGCGGTGGCCCAGACGGGCACGGGCACGGCAGTGCTCACAGCCAGAGTAAGGCCGCCTTCCCCAGTGACCAGCCTCTGTGGTTTTAATGACTTAATGACTGATTCATATAATATCAATACTAGGTATTTTTTACACCTAAATTATTTTCGATGCTAATTGAAAACAAATTGTTTTTAATCTTTACAATTTTATTATAATTTACGAGTAACTTTAACTGCTGATTTTTACTAAATATGTAGATATTACCTGACTGATCTGGGTGTGAATTCTAACTTAGCCATAATAATTTGTCTGATTTTAATCACTGTTTTTTGGCCTCTGTGTGCTGGGTGACTTTTAATGTCTGACATAAGTGGTGTCTGTCACCGCGTGTTCTCCTACAGTAAGTTTCATTATGAGACTTCATTGTCTCGGAGGAGGGTAGTTATGTGCCTTCAATACCTGCGAATAGTGGCTTCGGCTTGCTAAAAGGCATTGGATGGTCTCAAACGCCTCAGGAAGGGTAGTGGAGGGCATAAAAAGTCACGGGAAGGGTAGTGGAGGGCATAAAAAGTCACGGGAAGGGTAGTATAGGGTATTAAAAGTCACGGGAAGGGTAGTGAAGGGCATCAAAAGTCACGGGAAGGGTAGTATAGGGTATTAAAAGTCACGGGAAGGGTAGTATAGGGTATCAAAAGTCACGGGAAGGGTAGTGAAGGGCATCAAAAGTCACGGGAAGGGTAGTGGAGGTCATTAAAAGTCACGGGAAGGGTAGTATAGGGTATCAAAAGTCACGGGAAGGGTAGTGAAGGGCATCAAAAGTCACGGGAAGGGTAGTGGAGGTCATTAAAAGTCACGGGAAGGGTAGTATAGGGTATCAAAAGTAACGGGAAGGGTGATGGAGGGCATCAAAAGTCACGGGAAGGGTAGTGGAGGGCATCAAAAGTCACGGGAAGGGTAGTGGAGGGCATCAAAAGTCACGGGAAGGGTAGTGGAGGGCATCAAAAGTCACGGGAAGGGTAGTGGAGGGCATCAAAAATGTGTTCGCCGGGCGTGTCCGCATGCGGCAGGAGGCGCACTCTAATTCCTCGATCCCTCCCTCCTGACAGCCCACGGCGGCCAGATGAACATGCACGCCGCGTTTCTGCACATCATCGGCGACACCCTCGGCTCAGTGATAGTGATCATCTCCGCCCTCATCCTGTGGCTGTCTGGCTACTCAGAAATGCACAAAGAACCGACCGCCGTGCTGGTGAACGGCACCTGCCTGATTGAGGAGTCGCCCAAAGTCTGGCTGACCTACATTGACCCCGTGCTGAGTCTGCTGCTGGTGGGCATCATGCTGGTGTCCACCGTGCCGCTTCGTGAGTGGGGCTGGGGTGTCTGGCACTGCTCAGTAATGAGGATGATGGAAAAGGGATTTTGGATCTGAGTTATGAGAATTATGGAGGTTATTTGGGATCTGGCATTCTGGGTTCTGAGGATTATGGAGAGGGGATTTGGGATCTGGGTTATGAGGATTATCGAAAGGGGATTTAGGACCTGAGTTATGAGAATTATGGAGGTTATTTGGAATCTGGCATTCTTGGTTAAGAGGATTAGGGAGAGAGGATTTGGGATCTGGGTTATGAGGATTATAGTGGTGATTTGGGATCTGGGTTATGAGGATTATAGTAGTGATTTGGGATCTGGGTTATGGGGATTATAGTAGTGATTTGGGATCTGGGTTATGAGGATTATAGTGGTGATTTGGGATCTGGGTTATGAGGATTATAGTGGTGATTTGGGATCTGGGTTATGAGGATTATAGTGGTGACTTGGGATCTGGGTTATGAGGATTATGGTACAGAGAGATGGAAGCAGGTAGCTGGAAGCAGGATATTAACCAGCTTGCGGCTCTTCTCCCAACCACGCACTTCAGTTCTGCGCGCACTGAGCATTCTTATGCAAACTGTGCCGCAAGAAATCTGCTTGGACGAGCTGCGCGACAAACTCGAGAAGGTGTGCAGCTAGCGTATTAACTAATTATCACCTGTGTTCATCCCTGGTTTCGAATTCTAACTTGAACGCACTGTTTCCAGATTGACGGCATCATTCGCATCCACGATCTGCACGTGTGGCAGCTGCAGTCCGACTGCTACATCGGCACTGTGCACATCCGCTGCCGCGACCTGCGTAAGTGTCCGCGGATTGAGCCGCCTGCCGTGGCTTTCAATTCCTATGGCTGTTAGATGCATTTACTCTGGCATTCTAAAACTGCGTTACTAACCTCCCCGCCAGGATCTTCAGTGTCTCACTTGCTGGGCCACCACCCTCCCAGATCCCCAGTTGCTGGGCCACCACCCTCCCAGATCCCCAGTTGCTGGGCCACCACCCTCCCAGATCCCCAGTTGCTGGGCCACCACCCTCCCAGATCCCCACTTGCTGGGCCACCACCCAGATCCCCAATTGCTGGGCCACCCTCCCAGATCCCCAGTTGCTGGGCCAGCCTCCCAGATCCCCAGTTGCTGGGCCAGCCTCCCAGATCCCCAGTTGCTGGGCCAGCCTCCCAGATCCCCAGTTGCTGGGCCACCACCCTCCCAGATCCCTAGTTGCTGGGCCACCACCACCCTCCCAGATCCTCATTTGCTGGGCCGCCCTCCCAGATCCTCAGTTGCTGGGCCGCCCTCCCAGATCCTCATTTGTTAGGCACCAGCCTCCCAGATCCTCAGTCGCTGGGCCAGCCTTCCAGTTGCCTGTTCCATAGCTGTACATACGCAGTGTCCAAGTGTACCAGCACAGCATAGATGTGTAGTGTAGGTGCAGAGTCACCTTTGCGCACAACAAATTGAAAAACATTTCCTAACGGCATGATTTAAAACTCGTGTAATTCCCCCCAGTTACTAGTCTAGCACTAATTAAATTCTGTGCTCAATTTAATAATTCAATAATTACAGGATTGTGTAAGCCGGCTCAGCGCCCCTGCTCTTTCTGAATTGAATATCAATGCACCCGAAGCACTCTTAAAGATGCTTTGCCCGCAGCCCCCCCTCAAAGCGCCAGCCTCATGTGATTGCGCTGAGCAAATGATTATTTCAATGCATGCTTCTGAATTATACACAGTTTTGCCAGCAATACACTAAAATGAGTGTAGGTGCGAATTCCACTTTCTAAACGATGAATTAATTAATTAACAAATTTTGATTTTGCTAGTGCGCTCATCTGGTTTGCTATTTTAAAACGGGTGTTTATAATTTATGATTGGATACTTGGTTGCATCAATGCGTCTGAGAGGGTTTTAGGAAAGTCTTTTAGAAGTAAAAACTGTTCTTGCTGTTTACGCTTGAAGTAGTATATGCTCAGGTGCGGGCAAGTAATGCTAAATAAATCTAGAAAAATTAAATAGTCGTATGTATAGGAATTGAGCGGCCATAAATATGAATGTACATTCATATGTACGTTAGCTAATGTACATTGCTCCTGCACTGATAACAGATTGAGTCACGTGCTTTCTGCCGCTCTCATTATTATATTTTGACTACTAGCCATTTGAAGTTACGATGAAATTGGCAGAAAATAGCTACTATTTTTGTTGCTCGCTACTGAATAGAAAGTAGTGTAAAAAATGCAGTTTAAACTGTTGATCAACTAAGCTATAAAACTGCTATTTAAAGAATCCAAATTGATTACCGAAGCCTGCGATGATGAGAGTGCCAATGCCAGGTGAAGTGCATGGTGCCTATTCTATCTATTATAAAATTCTTGGTTAATTACTGAGTGCGAAAAGGGAAGCGTGCTGTATGCAGAGTCTAACTATATTATCTGCTTCTGTGCACTCAGCCTTGGTCACTGAGAGTTCATGGGCGACTGTCTGAGATGTACCAAACTGATTTCAAGTATCCCAATTTGTTCCAGCTGACTACATCACCGTGTCCAAGGAAGCTAAAAAAATATTTCACGACTTCAACATTCATTGCACTACTATTCAACCCGAGTTCTCCGAGGTGAGTACTGGTTTGAGGAATTCATCCCTTATAATATCACAATTCATCGCTTAGAATCCCAATCCACCACTTAGAATCCCAATTCATCCCTTAGAATCCCAATCCATCACTTAGAATCCCAATTCATCCCTTAGAATCCCAATTCATCCCTTTGAATCCCAAATCGTCCC
This sequence comes from Macrostomum lignano, assembly GCA_002269645.1. Lineage (NCBI taxonomy): Eukaryota > Metazoa > Platyhelminthes > Macrostomidae > Macrostomum > Macrostomum lignano. The sequence continues at coordinate 112,298 of NIVC01002262.1, read as the reverse complement.
TTAGAATCCCAATTCGTCCCCTAGAATCCCAATTCGTCGCTTTCGCTTAGAATCCCAATTCATCCCTTTGAATAACAATTCATCCCTTAGAATCCCAATTCGTCAATTAGAATCCCAATTCATCATTTAAAATCCCAATTCGTCAATTAGAATCCCAATTCATCAATTAGAATTCTAATTCATCATTTAAAATCCCAATTCGTCAATTAGAATCCCAATTCATCAATTCGAATCCCAATTCATCCCCTAGAATCCCAATTCGTCGCTTTCGCTTAGAATCCCAATTCATCAATAAGAATCCCAATTCATCAATTAGAATCCCAACTCATCCCTTAGAATCCCAATTCGTCGCTTTCACTTAGAATCCCAATTGATCAATTAGAATCCCAATTCGTCGCTTTCGCTTAGAATCCCAATTCATCAATTAGAATCATAATTCATCAATTAGAATCCCAATTCATCAATTAGAATCCCAATTCGTCCCTTAGAATCCCAATTCGTCGCTTTTGCTTAGAATCCCAATTCATCCCTTAAAATCTCAATTCGTCAATTAAAATCCTGATTGGATCACTAAGGATACTAATCCAGGCCTTAGAATCCGTAGTCATGGCAACCATCTCGCTTTGCCAACTCCCCGCAGCATGCCGACTGCACCGACAACGAGGTCTCGGACTCGCAGTGCATCATCGATTGCGGCAATCAGTGCGAGGCCCGCGCCAACTGCTGCGCCACGGGGGCGCCGGCGACTGCTCCTGGCGCGCCAGCTTCGGCGCCCGAGAATTCGTCGACTACAGACGGTGTGGCCGGCAAAGCTGAGCAGAGGCAGCTGCCTGTCTGATGAGTTGTCGGGCTGCAATTGTCGCTCCTGATTCTGTTTCTCTGTCTGACTGGCTTTCCCGTTCTCTTCTGTCTGTGCGATTTTTAACTTTCCTTTTGTCTGCCCAGCTCTTTAGTCTAGCTGGACATGTTCACCAGTTGCTTGTCTGGGGGGCTCATTTTTAACTGACTAAATTTATTCCATTTTGTAAGAAGCGATGAGTCGGACTGATTTCTTAGAAATCTGAGCTTCCTCTTCTAAATCAAGCTGTAACTAATAAATCAATATGGTTTCTAGGAAATCAATTGATTCTAGAAAGTGCGCTGAGTCTGTTTAAGAACAAACTGGGAAACCCTTTATAGGAAATGCTATTAATTCCTAGAAAAGCCTGTTTAATTTCTAAGAAATCCTATTGATTTCTGGGAAAATCCGATTAAATTATAACAAAAATCAGCATTTCTAAGAAACACAATTCTAGCTATATGTTTCTTTTCCGTCTGGTTATTTCTTTTTGTCCTGTTGCTTTTCTATGAAATCATTTGCATTCCCGGGAAACTGACCGATTTTTAGACAAAGTCGAGATGAGATTACTTTATTAAAATAATATTGATTTCTAGGAAATCATTTCAGCTTGTCAAGAGTGTGTTGTGTTGTGTGCCATTATACTCGTATTTTAATTGTAGCGCAATTTAAGCTTTTAATTGTGCTCTTTGTCTTAATTCTGTAACGATGCTTTCATCTATAGTATTATTTCATGTTACTAGTATTAAATTAGTAATATATGCATATATCCCGCCATTTTAATCAGCTACTTATATAAGTAGTAACAATTACCCAATTTAATCAGGTGGCGAGTCAGTGATAGTTGAGTTATTTTACCTCCGTGTTTTTGTTTGCGTAATATTTTTGTTCTTATCCTACCCTGGCACAGGTGTCTGTACATAGCCAGGTCTTGAGCTGTCCGATTCCCTGCTCCAATGTACTTTTGGCCTTTATTTCGGGTCACAGAGATCGCCGGCGGTCTGGAATTATTTTGTTTTGATGAACTCTTCCGTTGTTTTTTATTGCGCCGGTTTCACGAACAGATTGCTGACAAATTCAACCGTGGAGCCTTGCATCTCCTGTCTGCTCAATGCCATTTCTGACCCGGCGCACCTGTCCCTGACCAGGTGCGAGTTGACCCACTGACGTGTTGATCTAGAATCGATTTGACCCTGAGACCCGCTGACCCAGACTAGCCTTGATCCCTTGACCCAGAAGAGCCTTGATCCCTTGACCCAGAAGAGCCTTGACCCCTTGACCCGCTGACTCAGAATAGCCTTGATCCTCTGACCCAGAATAGCCTTGAGCCCTTGACCCAGACCAGCCTTGACCCTCTGACCCAGAAGAGCCTTGACCCCTTGACCCGCTGACTCAGAATAGCCTTGATCCTCTGACCCAGAATAGCCTTGAGCCCTTGACCCAGACCAGCCTTGACCCTCTGACCCAGACTAGCCTTGAGCCCTTGACCCTCTGACCCAGACTAGCCTTGAGCCCTTGACCCTCTGACCCAGAATAGCCTTGACCCTCTGACCCAGAATAGCCTTGACCCTCTGACCCAGACTAGCCTTAAGCCCTTGAGCCGCTGACCCAGAATAGCCTTGACCCCTTGACCCGCTGACTCAGAATAGCCTTGATCCTCTGACCCAGAATAGCCTTGAGCCCTTGACCCAGACCAGCCTTGACCCTCTGACCCAGACTAGCCTTGAGCCCTTGACCCTCTGACCCAGACTAGCCTTGAGCCCTTGACCCTCTGACCCAGACTAGCCCCCAGACTAGCCCCCAGACTAGCCTTGAGCCCTTGACCCTCTGACCCAGAATAGCCTTGACCCTCTGACCCAGACTAGCCTTAAGCCCTTGAGCCGCTGACCCAGAATAGCCTTGACCCTTTGACCCGCTGACCCAGAATAGCCTTGACCCGCTGACCCAGAATAGCCTTGACCCTCTGACCCAGAATACCCTTGACCCTCTGACCCAGAAAAGCCTTGGCCCCTTGACCCGCCGACCAAGAATCGATTTGACTCCCCAATCCGTTGATCCAGAAGAAGAAATTTCAAATTTCTCATCTGGCGTTCTTTTTTTAGTTGAAATGTTGTTTTCGTAGTATTTGTGCACTTTTATTGTTTGCTTATTAAATTCAGAAACTAAGCTAAAGCAACAGGAATTTACCGAAGAACCGAATGCAATTGCTTCAATGCAAATCTAGGCTATTCGAAAAGTTTTTACAGAGAATTTTTCTCTGCCACTTTCTCCGCTCTGCCCTCTTCGTTATCTTCTACTGCCACCCCGTCGCTTTACTGTTTTGCTTTTTTGTCTCCCGCTAACAATTATTAATAAATTAAAGTAACACTACTGGTATGGTTAGTGCAATTAGATTATTGTTCATTTGCAGTCCGTGCAAATTACTCAAATTATTGCTGCATAACCTCGGAGCGGCGAGTTCATATAATTTAAATACAATTGCTTTGTACGGTTGCTTTTATACTGTAGCCACTTGGAGCTGAGAACAGCTTGCAACTCTTGTGTGATTCTAATGCCCTGCTTTCTTTGCCAGCCTCCCAGATCCTCAGGTGCTGGGCCAGCCTAGAAGATCCTCAGTTGCTGAGCCAGTCTCCCAGATCCTCAGTTGTTGAGCCACCTCCTAGATCCTCAGTTGCTGGGCCAGCCTCCCAGATCCTCAGTTGCTTGGCCAGCCTCCCAGATCCTCAGTCGCTGGGCCAGCCTCCCAGACCCTCAGTCGCTGGGCCAGCCTCCCAGATCATCAGTTGCTGAGCCAGCCTCCCAGATCCTCAGTTGTTGAGCCACCTCCTAGATCCTCAGTTGCTGGGCCAGCCTCCCAGATCCTCAGTTGCTGGGCCAGCCTAGAAGATCCCCAGTTGCTGAGCCAGCCTCCCAGATCCCAGCAGCACACATGCATGATTTATAGAGACAATTGTGTGTAGATTTCCCAGATTTTTGCATTAACGATCAGGCTGTTTTGTCCTAAAGCAGAATTAGATACATCAGGTGTACACGTGACATTACTTGGGAAACTGGGGCTCTACATCGGGACTGAGCCGAGACGTGCCAGGCCTACAAATGATGAAAGTCTAACAAAAGGAACTGCATGCAGAGTGAATCTAACTTGTTGCTCAGCTCAAAGCTCACTCTACCCAATTCTGATTGGGAGATCCCTGATTGGGAGGTCATGTGACGGGTGAGCGCCCGAGTTTTATATTTAACGCAACGGGTTGGGAACTGCGCGATGCTTTGCGTACAAATCCGGGCTTTAGGCGCAGCTGTTAACCAGCTCAGGTTGTAAACTCCACCGGTCTCGGCGCTGTACATTAGCCAGTCATGATACCGCTGCTGCTGCTCCTGCTGTCGGGTGTCGCTCTGGCAGCAGCGATACCCGCGGCGGACTACGGCGGAGTGCCGCCCGAGCTGCTGGAGGCGCTGAGCGCTGCCAGTCAGCTGGGAGGCGGCGGCGAAGTCGCGGATTTTGGCGTCCCACCGCCGCCGGATCCGAGCCACTTCCGGACACCGGAGGATCTGAAGGACTACCTGGACAAGCTGCGGCTGTACTATGCGCTGGTCAGCCTGCCCAGGTGAGCAGCTGTGCAGCTTGTGTCAGTAGCTTGTGTCAGCAGCTTGTGTCGCTTGTGTCAGCAGCTTGTGTCAGTAGCTTGTGTCAGTAGCTTGTGTCAGCAGCTTGTGTCTGCAGCTTGTGTCAGTAGCTTGTGTCAGTAGCTTGTGTCAGTAGCTTGTGTCAGTAGCTTGTGTCAGTAGCTTGTGTCAGCAGCTTGTGTCAGTAGCTTGTGTCAGTAGCTTGTGTCAGTAGCTTGTGTCAGCAGCTTGTGTCAGTAGCTTGTGTCAGTAGCTTGTGTCAGCAGCTTGTGTCAGCAGCTTGTGTCAGCAGCTTGTGTCAGCAGCTTGTGTCAGTAGCTTGTGTCAGTAGCTTGTGTCAGTAGCTTGTGTCAGTAGCTTGTGTCAGTAGCTTGTGTCAGCAGCTTGTGTCAGTAGCTTGTGTCAGTAGCTTGTGTCAGTAGCTTGTGTCAGTAGCTTGTGTCAGTAGCTTGTGTCAGTAGCTTGTGTCAGCAGCTTGTGTCAGTAGCTTGTGTCAGTAGCTTGTGTCAGTGATTGTGTCAGTAGATTGTGTCAGTAGATTGTGATAGTGATTGGGTCAGTAGATTGTGTCAGTATATTGTGTCAGTAGATTGTGTCACTAGATTGTGATAGTGATTGGGTCAGTAGATTGTGTCAGTGATTGTGTCAGTAGATTGTGTCAGTAGATTGTGATAGTGATTGGGTCAGTGATTGTGTCAGTAGATTGTGTCGCCAAGCTTTTAGGCTGTCAAAAATCGATATTTAGGCTGGGAACTGTGATTCTCGCCAGATTTTCCCAGCAGAAGATGAAGCTATCTGTTGTCCCAGATCATTTCCTCCCAGTCAAGTGGATCCTGTGAGTACTGAGCTCGATTTATTTGTACCTGTCCAGCAAGGTAGATCTCTCATATCCCAAATCCCAGGAACTGCGGTTTTCACAAATCTCATCCTCTCTGCACAAATATTCTTATCCTAAAACCAAGTCAATGTTGAGTCAAACTGGGTTAGGGGAAGAGTGACAGATTGCCGGCTGAAGGCTCGGGGTGAGGCTCCAAGGAATATGCCGATGGCGTGGCATCCCGGATGCGACCCGAAAATCGAGTTGATTTGCATTCAGCAAGACTAAAATACGTTTGCGTTCCGAGCAAACAGTTGGGGATCGGGGAAGCACCTGTGAGCTCATGCTCGCATAACTAGGCGATGTACTTATTGGTTGATAAAAAGGTAATTTCCAGTGCCTGCTGGGCCACAAGAACGCAAAGTCATTGGGAAGGGGATTCCTTCTATAGCCATCACTTGCCGGACATGCTCCAGCGCTCCGTTAGTCTGGTGCCGCTTCTCGGCTGGAAGCCGGTCTATAAATAGCGGGTTAATTTGCTGATAATGAGATCCCCCAACTTCGTGCAGAGCGCGCGGATTACTTAGTATGCCAGCGTTGAGGGCGAAGGGTAACTAAATGAGGCTGCCTACTGACACAAATTAAACTACTGACACAACCCACTGACACAACCTTCTGACACTAAAGACTAACTAGTGTCTAACTGGACTAATGCCCCGTATTAAATTACTGACATAAGCTATTGACAGTTACATGTAGCTCGTAACTATTAATGACACAAGCTGCTGACACAATTTACTGAATAATGACACAACAAGCTGCTGACACAATAAATACTGAAACAAGCTGCTGACACAGTTAACTAAAAAATGACAAGCTGCTGACACAATTAACTAAATAATTACACAAGCTGCTGACACAATTAACTAATACTGACACGAGCTACTGACACAGTTAACTAAATAATGACACAGCAAGCTGCTGACACAATAAATACTGACACAAGCTGCTGACACAATAAATACTGACACAAGCTGCTGACACAGTTAACTCAATAATGACACAACAAGCTGCTGACACAATAAATACTGACACAAGCTGCTGACACAATAAATACTGACACAAGCTGCTGACACAGTTAACTAAATAATGACAAGCTGCAGACACAATTAACTAATACTGACACAAGCTACTGACACAGTTAACTAAATAATGACAAAAGCTGCTGACACAAGCTACTGACACAAGCTGCTGACACAATTATTGATAACTAAATAATGACAAGCTGCTGACACAATTAACTAAATAATGACAAAAGCTGCTGACACAGTTAACTAAATAATGACAAAAGCTGCTGACACAAGCTGCTGACACAAGCTGCTGACACAAGCTGCTGACACAAGCTGCTGACACAAGCTGCTAGCACAAGCTGCTGACACAAGCTACTGACACAAGCTGCTGACACAAGCTGCTGACACAAGCTGCTGACACAAGCTGCTGACACAAGCTGCTGACACAAGCTGCTGACACATGCTACTGACACAAGCTACTGACACAAGCTGCTGACACAAGCTACTGACACAAGCTACTGACACAAGCTGCTGACACAAGCTGCTGACACAAGCTGCTGACACAAGCTGCTGACACAAGCTGCTGACACAAGCTACTGACACAAGCTGCTGACACAAGCTGCTGACACAAGCTACTGACACAAGCTACTGACACAAGCTACTGACACAAGCTGCTGACACAACCTACTGACACAACCTACTGACACAACCTACTGACACAACCTACTGACACAATCTACTGACACAATCTACTGATACTATCTACTGACACAATCACTGACACAATCACATACTCAATCTACTCACACAATCTACTGACACAATCTACTGACACAACTTACTGACACAATCACTGACACAATCTACTTACATAATCTACTGACACAATCTACTGACACAATCTACTGACACAATCTACTGACACAATTACTGACACAATCACTGACACAACCTATTGAAACAATCTACTGCCACAATCACTATCACAATCTACTGACACAATCTACTGACACAATCTACTGACACAATCTACTGACACAATTACTGACACAATCACTGACACAACCTACTGAAACAATCTACTGCCACAATCACTATCACAATCTACTGACACAATCTACTGACACAAGCTACTGACACAAGCTACTGACACAAGCTACTGACACAAGCTACTGACACAAGCTGCTGACACAAGCTGCTGACACAAGCTACTGACACAAGCTACTGACACAAGCTGCTGACACAAGCTACTGACACAAGCTACTGACACAAGCTACTGACACAAGCTACTGACACAAGCTACTGACACAAGCTGCAGACACAAGCTGCTGACACAAGCTACTGACACAAGCTACTGACACAAGCTACTGACACAAGCTACTGACACAATCTACTGACACAATATACTGACACAATCTACTTAAAAAATCTACTGAAACAATCTACTGCCACAACCTACTGACACAATCTACTGACACAATCTACTGAAACAATCTACTGCCACAACCTACTGACACAATCTACTGACACAATCTACTGACACAATCTACTGACACAATCTACTGACAAAATCTACTGACAAAATCTACTGAAAAAATCTACTAACGCAACCTACTGACACAACCTACTGACACAACCTACTGACACAATCTACTGATACTATCTACTGACACAATCACTGACACAATCACATACTCAATCTACTCACACAATCTACTGACACAACTTACTGACACAATCACTGACACAATCTACTTACATAATCTACTGACACAATCTACTGACACAATCTACTGACACAATCTACTGACACAATTACTGACACAATCACTGACACAACCTACTGAAACAATCTACTGCCACAATCACTATCACAATCTACTGACAAAATCTACTGACACAATCACTGACACAATCTACTGACCCAATCACTATCACAATCTACTGACACAATCTACTGACACAACCTACTGACACAACCTACTGACACAACCTACTGACACAACCTACTGACACAACCTACTGACACAACCTACTGACACAACCTACTGACACAACCTACTGACACAACCTACTGACACAACCTACTGACACAACCTACTGACACAACCTACTGACACAACCTACTGACACAATCTACTGACCCAATCACTATCACAACCTACTGACACAACCTACTGACACAACCTACTGACACAACCTACTGACACAACCTACTGACACAACCTACTGACACAACCTACTGACACTATCGCTATTACCAGTGTCGCCCTCGCACTCACTCAGATTCGGCAAGCGAGCTTCTCGCCGGTAGCTACCGAAGACTCGACTGCCACCATCCGGGAGGAAAAACTGCATTGAAGGCCTGGTGTCAGTGATCATCTGATCCCTCCGACTTCTGCCATAAAAACTGTCGGTGTCTCAGAATGCCACAAAATTTTCAGAACCCCAAGTCGGCTGTCTAATTATTCTGCTTTTTCTGTTTCACCTGGAGCTCTGAAATTTGAAGGATTCGCTCAAAATATTAATATGAACTTGTTCCAAAATAATAAATACTAACAAAGTCATTAAACCAATGGACACGCTCGATTCTGCCACCTTGCGACAATGATAAAAAACTGGACTGCCATTGGATTCACTGCCATTGGCTTGAGCAGAAACCGGCTGCTCCTATTTCAAGTACTTTCTTTGACTGTTGTTTCATTTGTCATTTTTTTGCATTAAAAATATTACATTTTTGCTCCATTGAGTCTTTTTCCCGCTGTCATGTTCCTGGTGGGCTTTCCCTGCTCTCTCCTGTCCTTGATGGACTGTCCCTGCTCTCTCCTGTCCTTAATGGACTGTCCCTGCTCTCTCCTGTCCTTGGTGGACTGTCCCTGCTCTCTCCTGTCATTGGTAGGCTGTCCCTACACTCTCCTGTCCTTGATGGGCTGTCCCTGCTCTCTCCTGTCCTTGATGGGCTGTCTCTACCCTCTCCTGTCCTTAGTCCTCTGATCTCGCTCTCCTGTCTCATTCCACAGCTGTTAATTGTTACAAATGTTTTAGTCTCAAGTTCTATGCAAAATTCACGGGTGCGGGAAGTGATGCTCAGCAGCTTATAATCGCACAGTCTGAGTCTAGAATTCTAGATCGAATTTCAACGCATTGTGTAGCGCCGCTAAATTGCTTGCTTCTAAACAAATTAGAGGCCTTTGCATTTGCAGAGAGCCTTGTGGTCTGCTCGCGACGCGCAGAAGCCTAAGTTTCTAGCTTCTTCTAGACAGAGTTTTCAATTAGTCGATCGCTTCTTGACTCGAGTGGGACATTCACATTCTCTTCATTCATCGCCTTCCAAGCAGTTATAAGCGTGCACGCTTTCACAACTGCGTTCCTTCCAATTATCTGAGTGAAATGAAATCAAAGGCGACCAGAGCATGCGTGGATGTGTTGCTTAAAATAGAATAGCATGTAAATTGGCTAAAAGCACCGAATGAAAAGCCGAATTTTGGTTTTCTAAGCCGAAACGTTTTCCTTTCTGGACTTCTGGTATATGTACTGACATGAGCGAATGCGAAAGTGTAACAAAAAGAATGAGGTCCCGTTTCGATATAGAATGCGTAAATCGGAAATTAAACAATTTCCATAGGAATGGTTTTTCAATACATGACGCTGCCGTGCAGATACATGGACTAATCATAAAAAACCTAAAAAAGCCTTTATGCACCGTAGGCTAATAAAACTACATCTTTTCTCTACTACATGTATTTTGCTTCCTGTATATATTTATATCAGCTTTAGACATGAGAAAAATTAAAAAACATGCTCTTTATCATCAAAACTAGAGTTTTAGTTTGCCAGTCAAGTTTAATGGTTAAATTAGTTGTTAACATTTGTTAGAGCTTAATCACACATGAACTTTTTAATTTGTGTTCTACGATACCAACCTTCTACGTTCATTTAAAATATGTTTTCTCAGGTATTATGAACAGCACTATCTGGGAGATGATTTCGTTGTAAAATATCTAGATAGCATTTATAAAAAATTACTTCTTCCTTATGTTTTTACTGATTAGTGACTTGACCTTCAAATACGTTAAATAGTCGATAATATGTTAGCACGACACTCAAGTAATAAATCTGCAAAAATACGATATCAAAGAATTGTCAAATTACTTTATCATTGGTAACTCTGTCTAACAGTTAAATTTTCTTTTTTCTTTTTATTGAGATTTTTAAGTAAGAGAAAAATATCTATATTAGTATATTGCTACTTGCTAAACCCTGTCACTTAGGGTTTTATGGGCAATAATATTTTTCTATGTTCTGTGATGCTCTGGTTGCTTGTTACTGAAAATTTGTTCATAATGAAAACATAGAAAACTCTCACCATTGAGTTGAGTGCATCTAATTGTTATATTATAATGTAAAAAAACAGTTACAGCTCTTATGTCCTTCAAATTTTTAACAAAAAAGCTATAAGAAGTTATATTAAAAAATAAAAATAATAATACAAAAGCTGTAATTTTTAGGTATATATCAATAATATACCATTTATTTTTACCAAGGCACAATTGATCTAACAAATTAATTCGTGTAGAGAAAACGAAAAACGTTGTTTTAATGTTTTACTTGTAGCTTTATATTAATTTTAATCTTTAAAAGTAAATTTAAAGTCTCATTTCTGTTAGTATTTCCATATCACTCGTATGTATCTATTTCTGAAAACTCAAAAAACTATACTGTTTCATGCGAAAGAATTAAATGGCAGCCAGAAACTGCTACAGCAAGTACAGCACGGACCCAGCCTTCACTGGGCCCAAGATTGTCACTCCGCCCAACAACTACCTGTCCGGCAATGGCAAGTCGGAGGTGTACCAGGGCGCTGGTTGGTACGTGCCCTCCGAGAGGCGCTGGCAGCGCTACCACGAGTACACGGCGCTGCCGAGCTCCTCCCGTCGCGACGCCATCGACTTTCAGAGCGAAGACGATTTTGTTCAGTTCCGCCAGGCCCGCGACAGGCCGAGAGGTACATGCGTCTGCACTACTTGCGATTGAGTAGTGTGCGAGAAAATGTCGAGATCTTTTCGCGAACTTTTGATGTAGCCTTCTCTAAATTACCAGAATGCATTGAGAACACAGCCGGCCCTGCCCCGCCCGCAGCCCCCATGCTGACCTCCTATATTCCTGGAGAGAAGCCGGCCGACCTCAAGCTCACTGGCTACCGTCGCGAGGACTCCGTGGTGCCCGAGCACAGCCAGTTCTCCACTTACGAGCGATTTCCCCGCTGGCAAGGCTCCGGTTACTATGGTTACTATCACGAGGCGCTGGACCTGCACGACGGCGGCCGCATGAAGACGCTGCCGGCGCTGCCGCGGTACCCCGGCTACCCGCTGGTGAGCAGTGTCACCGGCATCTGAGCTCGGTGAGGACTGCTTTTCAGCTGATGGGGAGGACTTGAACAGCTCATTTTCCTCTATTTTGTCTGCCTGCCATTCTGCACCTTTTTTCATTTCTCTTTCTTTACTTTTTCATCTGCAGAAATTTTTAACTAAATTTTCTCCTAACATAAAATCTCTGTTTTGGTCAAATATCGAAGTCTTCATGGAATTACTCCATCTGGTTGACTTCATTATCGACTTAAACTGATTTTAAAAGATTTCTTTCAGTTAAATTTTAAATCTACGGTATTTTGCTAAAATACTACTGCATAGCAACCAGTGTATTGGGTATAATTTTTTGCTGAGACTTCGATCTGAAATATTGATATTTTTGTTGCTTTTTGTGTTTTTCACCTGCTGTTTGAACTTTATTTCACTGCGCCTGAGACTTAATAGAGTTGCTCTACGCTCCAATAAAAACTTTTTCTGTTTTCTTGCAAAATTTTAGACAAATTGTGCGTTCATTTTTTTCATATTTTTGTGTGCGCTATTCCTCTTGAGAAATTTCGAATTCCAAAATGGCCGTATGGACTGCAGATTTGGAGTGACAGAGTCTGTATAGACTTCAGATTTGGAGTGACAGAGTCTGTATAGACTGCAGATTTGGAGTGACAGAGTCTGTATAGACTTCAGATTTGAAGAAACAGAGTCTGTATAGACTGCAGATTTGGAGTGACAGAGTCTGTATAGACTGCAGACTTGGAGTGACAGAATCTGTATAGACTGCAGATTTGGGGTGACAGTCTGTATAGAGTGCAGATTTGGAGTGACAGTCTGTATAGACTACAGATTTGGAGTGACAGTCTGTATAGACTACAGATTTGGAGTGAAAAAGGTTGTATAGACCACAGATCATAGTATCTGTGGTATAGACTGCAGACTTGGAGTGACAGAGTCTGTATAGACTTCAGATTTGGAGTGACAGAGTCTGTATAGACTGCAGATTTGGAGTGACAGAATCTGTAAAGACTGCAGATTTGGAGTGACAGAGTCTGTATAGACTGCAGATTTGGGGTGACAAAGGTTGTATAGACTGTAGACTTTGAGTGACAGAGGCTGTATAGACTTCAGATTTGGAGTGACAGAGGCTGTATAGACTGCGTAGACTAATATAACTTTAAAAGTCACCAAAATTGTTTCATAGCGAACAAAACCATTTGTTTTTGCGAAGACAGAACTCGCAAAACAGTTAATTAACAAACCGAAATTTACCCATTTTATTTTCATGCTGTGTATACAACAGTGGGGTGTTCGCTACAGAGAATGAATGGCAAATTCAAAAAGGAATATATTAATAAAACAAAAGCAACAAATTTTAAATGTCATAAAGGGCGAATCAAAAGCTGTAGTATGTGTTATAAATATCTTGCTATTAACATATAATTTAATTATTAAAGTGCATCGAATCTCGATTGGCAAAGATAAGCAACTAAATTATTTTATTACCAACATGTAGTTTTCCTTACTGTAACAGAAAATAACAATATTTAACCATTACAATTTCTTATCTCACACATAGATTCAAAACTTTGGAACTGATTATCAATTTAGTATTACTAAATATTGGAACCAGCAATTGCATGGGTGTTTTTAATTCAAGCAATTAAGTAATAAACTTGTGCCGAATGCAGATGTATAATTTAAGATAAAGATAGCTTAGAGCAAGTTTAGTTCATATGCATCATCATTAATTACTTGTATTAGTAAACAGTTTGGACAACAAAACATAACTAGCAAACAATAACTCTAGGCGTCGGATCACGTGACTCAACATTCTGCCACTATTAGTCACGTGACTTAATAACTCTCCCCGCGGCATACAGTCACGTGACTCAATATTCTGCCACTATTAGTCACGTGACTTAATAACTCTCTAACCCGGGGCATACAGTCACGTGACTAAATAACCCGCGACTGCTAGTCACGTGATTAAGAATTGACTATCAATAAATCGTGCGGCCTCAGATCGGGGTGGACATGTACGGCGGAATCACGTGACGCTCGTAGGAAGAGCCGTACATCGCTCCGGTGGTCTGGTGCTGCGCCAACGGCTGACTCGGGGCCAAGTGGCCCTGCTGAGGGAGCAGCTGCGGATGCTGTTGTTCGTGCGACTGAGAATGCGCCTGCTGGTGCTGCAGGTACTGGTGCTGGTGCTGCTGGTAGGCGCCGATGGGGCTGTGATGAGTTCTGTAGGCCCCGGTAGAGATGTGGTGATAGTACGAAGACGCCTGCATCACTGGCGCGCCCCCCAAGCTGGCGGGAAATCCGCCGTACTTAACCAGGTAATCCTCCGCTGCTGCAGCTGCTACCGCGGCCGCCGCCGCAGAGGCCGCGTGACCTGGGAACTGCTGGTGGAACTGGTGCGGCCCGGCCGCCGCGGACTTCCGACGCTTGGACTTTGGCGAGATTTTCCTGTTGCGCGTCTGGATGCCATCCTTCTTCATGGAGACTGGCCGGTTCACCTGGCGGAGGTTGGGCAACTGAGATTGCATCTAGAGCAGGGTGAGATCTAGAGCAGGGTGAGATCTAGAGCAGGGTGAGATCTAGAGCAGGGAGAGATCTAGAGCAGGGTGAGATCTAGAGCAGGGAGAGATCTAGAGCAGGGTGAGATCTAGAGCAGGGTGGAATCTAGAGCAGGGTGAGATCTAGAGCAGGGAGAGATCTAGAGCAGGGAGAGATCTAGAGCAGGGTGAGATCTAGAGCAGGGAGAGATCTAGAGCAGTGTGAGATCTAGAGCAGGATGAGATCTAGAGCAGGGTGAGATCTAGAGCAGGGAGAGATCTAGAGCAGGGAGAGATCTAGAGCAGGGAGAGATCTAGAGCAGGGTGAGATCTAGAGCAGGGTGAGATCTAGAGCAGGGAGAGAGCTAGAGCAGGGTGAGATCTAGCGCAGGGTGGAATCTAGAGCAGGGTGAGATCTAGCGCAGGGTGGAATCTAGAGCAGGGTGAGATCTAGAGCAGGGTGAGATCTAGAGCAGTGTGAGATCTAGAGCAGTGTGAGATCTAGAGCAGGATGAGATCTAGAGCAGGGTGAGATCTAGAGCAGTGTGAGATCTAGAGCAGTGTGAGATCTAGAGCAGTGTGAGATCTAGAGCAGGGTGAGATCTAGAGCAGTGTGAGATCTAGAGCAGTGTGAGATCTAGAGCAGTGTGAGATCTAGAGCAGTGTGAGATCTAGAGCAGTGTGAGATCTAGAGCAGTGTGAGATCTAGAGCAGTGTGAGATCTAGAGCAGGGTGAGATCTAGAGCAGTGAGAGATCTAGAGCAGGGTGAGATCTAGAGCAGTGAGAGATCTAGAGCAGGGTGAGATCTAGAGAAGTGTGAAATAACTCTTCATTCATCAGCAAAGCCAGCAGTTGGTTTCAAGCGAATTGATACTTTAATTCAAGTGTCCTACTGCAAGTAGCATTAAAAGAATCTGCAGCTAGCAGTCCTCCCCCAGAAGCTGCTAACGGGTCAGAATGCGTCACCAAAAGCGGCAGCCGGCGCGCCCCGCGGAGACATCGCAATTGTTTTTCTTCTAGTGGTCCCAGCGGGCGGTGCCACTTCTCTGCCCGGCTTTCTCTCCCCAAGAATTCCCGCCCCGCCCACCCCCGAAGATCCCCAAAATCTGTGTCACTTTTTTGCCATGGAATTCTCAAGGGCAGCGCCAGGCAGATGCGAATATTTTCCCGTTTCACTCTGGGCGGAAGGACGGCACAGCTGGCGGCTCTGGGGTTAATCAGGCTCGGCCATCGCGAGCCCCGGGGTGTCAATCGCGCTGCGGCATCGCCGCGGGAGCTCCGCTGGCTGCCGCTGATGCCACCAAAGCCGCCGAAGCCGCCGCTGCCGCCGCCACCGCTGCAGCAGCTCCTGCCACTTATTTTTTCTCCTTGGAAACCGCGGCAGCAGCGGCGGCCGTGGGAGCCCCGGCTGCCGATTAATAAGCTGATCTTCGGGCAAGATTTCGCGCCCCTCCCCCGCCTACGCGCACAAGGCCAGATTTGACTGCGGAGGATTGCATGGTTGCTAGGCATTTGGGAACTGAGACAGACAGACAGACAGACAGACAGACAGACAGACAGACAGACAGACAGACAGACAGACAGACAGACAGACAGACAGACAGACAGACAGACAGACAGACAGACAGACAGACAGACAGACAGACAGACAGACAGACAGACAGACAGACAGACAGACAGACAGACAGACAGACAGACAGACAGACAGACAGACAGACAGACAGACAGACAGACAGACAGACAGACAGACAGACAGACAGACAGACAGACAGACAGACAGACAGACAGACAGACAGACAGACAGACAGACAGACAGACAGACAGACAGACAGACAGACAGACAGACAGACAGACAGACACTAAGATAAACTCACATTGTGCAGCTTAAAGTACAGTCCGCAGGCGTTGCACACGGGCTCGCCGCAGGTGTTCCGCCTCCACAGTGTTGTTGAGGTGGTCTCGCAGTTCGCGCACTGGGTGCCAACGCGGCGACTGGAGGACTGCTGAAGTTGGGAATCGAGTAAAGATGGGGAGTTTCAGTTAAGATTTCCAATAAATTTCAGTTGAGATCCCAAGGCAGCTGGGACTCACCATCCTTCGCTTCGGTTTAATCAGCGGTCGCGAGCTGCCGTTCATTTTTTGGTAGAGGCCGCACGCATTGCACAGGTAGTGGCCGGCGCCATCTCGGCGCCACAGCGGCGTGCTGGTGGCGCCGCAATTTACGCACTCGCGGCCTTCGGTGGCCGCCTTCCGGGCTCCGCCAGCTCGCTGCTGCGGCATCGGCGGCGGCGGCGGCGGCGGATGAATCGGAGGCGGAAGCAGCTGCGACTCGTGCTGCTGCTGCTGAAGGTGATGGAGATGGTGATGCTGGATTGGCTGCTGCGGATAGTGGAAATGGTGCTGCTGATGGTATCGCTGCTGCTGTTGCTGCTGCTGCTGAAAATGCAACTGCCCGGCTTCCTGCTCCATACTGCTGGGCGATGAAGACTGAGGCTGCTGCTGCTGCTGCTGCTGCTGAAAATGCAACTGGAAGCAACAGCTGGCAGCTTCGGATATCGGCAACTGCGGTGGCTCCGGCTTTACCGAATCACCGACGCTGGTGCCCAGCAGCCCGTGATAATCGCCCAGGTAGGAAGAGGAGATGGAGCCGCGGAGCCGGCTCTCGAAATTCGCGGCGCAGGCTGCGGCCGCCGCAGCGCAGGCCGCCGCTGCCGCTGAGGCCGCCACGCTGGTGGCCGGCGAGGAGGTGCCAGCCGAAGCCGAGGAAGCTCCTGGAGACGGCTTCATCTGGGCGCCGCTGCAGCCACCGCCGCCTCCACCGCCGCCGCCACCGCCGCCGCCCCTGGCGTCATAGGCCGATGCACATCCCGTCGTCCTGTCGATGGTCGAAGCCTGGGATGGTGACTTGCGTTGTACGGCCAGCTGGTGCTGCTGCTGATGATGATGCTGTGATTGATGTTGCTGCAGGTGATGATGCTGAGCCTGCGGCAGTGCGGCCTCGCTGGACCTTCCACCGCCGAGCCAGCAGCCTGCGGCGGCTGCGGCGGCTGCTGCGGCTGCTGATTGTCTGGGCGTCTGCGGTGGCACCCAGCTGGGGAACATCGCCGGGTTGTACTGAGCTGCTGCGGGTGGGGAAGTCAGTCAGTCAGTCAGTCAGTCAGTCAGTCAGTCAGTCAGTCAGTCAGTCAGTCAGTCAGTCAGTCAGTCAGTCAGTCAGTCAGTCAGTCAGTCAGTCAGTCAGTCAGTCAGTCAGTCAGTCAGTCAGTCAGTCAGTCAGTCAGTCAGTCAGTCAGTCAGTCAGTCAGTCAGTCAGTCAGTCAGTCAGTCAGTCAGTCAGTCAGTCAGTCAGTCAGTCAGTCAGTCAGTCAGTCAGTCAGTCAGTCAGTCAGTCAGTCAGTCAGTCAGTCAGTCAGTCAGTCAGTCAGTCAGTCAGTCAGTCAGTCAGTCAGTCAGTCAGTCAGTCAGTCAGTCAGTCAGTCAGTCAGTCAGTCAGTCAGTCAGTCAGTCAGTCAGTCAGTCAGTCAGTCAGTCAGTCAGTCAGTCAGTCAGTCAGTCAGTCAGTCAGTCAGTCAGTCAGTCAGTCAGTCAGTCAGTCAGTCAGTCAGTCAGTCAGTCAGTCAGTCAGTCAGTCAGTCAGTCAGTCAGTCAGTCAGTCAGTCAGTCAGTCAGTCAGTCAGTCAGTCAGTCAGTCAGTCAGTCAGTCAGTCAGTCAGTCAGTCAGTCAGTCAGTCAGTCAGTCAGTCAGTCAGTCAGTCAGTCAGTCAGTCACTTGCCTTGCGTCATAACCTGACGCGTTAAAAAGTCACCCTTCTACGTATTGGAGGCCTTTGCTGGGTCCGCTATCGATGAGATCAGACCTGTCGGTGAGCATTGGAATCCACTCGGCAGGTACAGCGCTAGAAATGTGATCTTTCGCTTCACTTATCTGTCTGCCTCTTAGGCCCCTCCTGCCACTCCTCTGCCGAGCCAAATGCGCTCCTTTTTATCTGCCGGCGGCGCTTTGAACAGACGGACGGACTGCGGCAGGAGGCTCCTGCCGGCACCCCTACCAGCGGAAGATGGCAATGGCTGCTCCCAGTGTCGGTGTGGGTGGGGGGAGTTTGCTTAAAAGAGGGAGTTTTTAGCGGGGAGATCAATGGTAAGCGGACGCAGTGGCGACTCATGGGGGTTAGCTGGCGCTTGAGCTCTAGGCGAAATCGCTGGCTCCGAAGCCGCCGCCGCCGCCGCCACCGCCGCAGCCGCCGCCGCGCCGACGCGCCGCCGACGCTGGTTGCCCGCCCACCCCCGCCTCAACAACTGGGCAGCAGCCAGAGGAAGCCGGGGGGGGGGGTGGCGCAACACGCCGCCAATGTTCCTCAGACCGCTGTCTGCCTGATACTCCCCCTCTGGCTGATCCCCTCCATCATTTATCACCTCCGGTCCTTCAGCCTCTCTCCCTTCCTCTCTTATCCTCTCCAGGTTTTTCTTCCCCACAGGACCATGGAGGCCTTTAGCCAGAGCTTGGAGCTGCCAACTCTGTTGAGTCCACTCAGATAGAGGCAGTTTCTGGGGCTTAACTTCTTATCAACTTTGAGCTTTGAGAACTTTTGAATACAAATTTGTTTAGCAGTTTCTTTTAATTAAAAAAATAAATTTTTATTTTACTCATTGAAATTCATAATGCGTTGTAAAATGAGAGGCGATTTCCAGATACTGTGGCTCAATGGCTGCATCTCCAGGATTGAAATCATTGTTTTTCTACTCTGTACTATACTCCATAAGGCGACGGTGGCACCCGGATCGCATTACTCATGCTGGACTGTCTGTCTAGACTGGATCTGCGATTTTGCTCAGACATCTTTGATCTTTGAGTACAGTTTCATTCTGTGCAATTCGTGATAATTTGTGTACGAGTACTTGAGTCCAGAATCAGCCAAATCTAAATTTATATCAGTCAGCGAGGCGGTGGGCGCACTGAAAAACATGGCCAAAACGCGAGCTGATAGGGCCAACACTATTCAACGCATCCAGTGCAGGCGCACTGATATTGATATTACGGAATCCTTATTACCTGTCTCTGCTTGCCTCTTCTGTTATTTCTATGTCCATTTACTCCTATTCCAATGCTTATTTCTATTTCCATTTCTACCTCTACCTCTATCTCTATCTCTATCTCTATCTCTATCTCTACCTCTACCTCTATATCTATATCTATCCCATCTCTATCTCTATCTCTATCTCTACCTTTATCTCTATCTCTATCTCTATCTCTATATCTATCCCTATCTCTATCTCTATATCTATATCCATCTCTATCTCTATCTCTATATCTATATCCCTATCTCTATCTCTATCTCTACCTCTATCTCTATCTCTGAGTTTCCCTCTCCGCTCTCTCCCCTGAGTTTCCCTCTCCGCTCTCTCCCCTGAGTTTCCCTTTCCACTCTCTCCCCTGAATCTGCCTCTCCGCTCTCTCCCCTGAGTTTCCCTTTCCACTCTCTCCCCTGAATCTGCCTCTCCGCTCTCTCCCCGGAGTTTCCCTTTCCACTCTCTCCCCTGAATCTGCCTCTCCGCCCTCTCCCCTGAGTTTCCCTCTCCGCTCTCTCCCCTGAGTTTCCCTCTCCGCTCTCTCCCCTGAGTTTCCCTCTCCGCTCTCTCCCCTGAGTTTCCCTCTCCGCTCTCTCCCCTGAGTTTCCCTCTCCGCTCTCTCCCCTGAGTTTCCCTCTCCGCTCTCTCCCCTGAGTTTCCCTCTCCGCTCTCTCCCCTGAGTTTCCCTCTCCGCTCTCTCCCCTGAGTTTCCCTCTCCGCTCTCTCCCCTGAGTTTCCCTCTCCGCTCTCTCCCCTGAGTTTCCCTTTCCACTCTCTCCCCTGAATCTGCCTCTCCGCTCTCTCCCCTGAGTTTCCCTTTCCACTCTCTCCCCTTAATCTGCCTCTCCGCTCTCTCCCCTGAGTTTCCCTTTCCACTCTCTCCCCTGAATCTGCCTCTCCACTCTCTCCCCTGAGTTTCCCTTTCCACTCTCTCCCCTGAATCTGCCTCTCCGCTCTCTCCCCTGAGTTTCCCTCTCCGCTCTCTCCCCTGAGTTTCCCTTTCCACTCTCTCCCCTGAATCTGCCTCTCCGCCCTCTCCCCTGAGTTTCCCTTTCCACTCTCTCCCCTGAGTTTCCCTTTCCACTCTCTCCCCTGAATCTGCCTCTCCGCTCTCTCCCCTGAGTTTCCCTTTCCACTCTCTCCCCTGAATCTGCCTCTCCGCCCTCTCCCCGGAGTTTCCCTTTCCACTCTCTTCCCTGAATCTGCCTCTCCGCTCTCTCCCCTGAGTTTCCCTCTCCGCTCTCTCCCCTGAGTTTCCCTCTCCGCTCTCTCCCCTGGGTTTCCCTTTCCACTCTCTCCCCTGAATCTGCCTCTCCGCCCTCTCCCCTGAGTTTCCCTTTCCACTCTCTCCCCTGAATCTGCCTCTCCGCCCTCTCCCCTGAGTTTCCTATCTCTATCTCTATCTCTCTATCTCTATCTCTATCTCTATCTCTATCTCTATCTCTACCTCTATCTCTATCTCTATCTCTATCTCTATCTCTACCTCTATCTCTATCTCTACCTCTATCTCTATCTCTGTCTCTATCTCTATCTCTATCTCTATCTCTATCTCTATCTCTATCTCTATCTTTATCTCTATCTCTACCTCTACCTCTATCTCTATCTCTATCTCTATCTCTATCTTTATCTCTACCTCTACCTCTATCTCTATCTCTATCTCTATCTCTATCTCTATCTCTATCTCTATCTTTATCTCTATCTCTACCTCTATCTCTATCTCTATCTCTATCTCTACATGTATCTCTATCTCTACCTCTACCTCTATCTCTATCTTTATCTCTATCTCTATCTCTACCTCTATCTCTATCTCTACCTCTATCTCTATCTCTACCTCTACCTCTATCTCTACCTCTACCTCTATCTCTACCTCTACCTCTATCTCTACCTCTATCTCTATCTCTATCTCTATCTCTATCTCTATCTCTACCTCTACCTCTCTATCTCTATCTCTACCTCTATCTCTATCTTTATCTCTATCTCTATCTCTACCTCTCTCTGCCTATATATCTACCTCTCTATATCTCTATCTCTATATTTATCTTTCTCTATCTCTCTATCTCTATCTCTATCCACTCTTCACCTCTAATGCCTGTCTTTCTCATTAACATAAATTTCTGTTAATATACATATACATAAATTCTCCATATCCAGTCCGCAGGCTCTCAGAGCCCAAGGCCAATAATAACAACATCACTGATCACTGCGCCCCTTGCACGGCCTACAAATTTAACTTGTGTAGACTTCAAGCTGCAGCCGAGTGCCACCCAGGCCATGCATGGCTTCCGCAAAACCCCCGAACACTGCAGCACCAACGGAGACAAATCAATCCGCGTCTGTGCGCACTCTGACTCTGCCAATTTGTACAGACAGTGATAATTTAGCCTGTTGAGCTTAATATAGCCTTCGCGCACCGCGTGGCTCTGCTGATCTGAGCGGTCTTGGGTAGTTTTTGTCCGGTCAGCGACTGAGACAGTTTTGCACTCTTCCAGGACAGATTATGGCTGCTCTTCTTGACCCTGCCTCTCCGCTCTCTCCCCTGCATCTGCCTCTCCGCTCTCTCCCCTGCATCTGCCTCTCCGCTCTCTCCCCTGAGTTTCCTTTTCCACTCTCTCCCCTGAATCTGCCTCTCCGCTCTCTCCCCTGAGTTTCCCTCTCCGCTCTCTCCCCTGAATCTGCCTCTCCGCCCTCTCCCCTGAGTTTCCCTTTCCACTCTCTCCCCTGAATCTGCCTCTCCGCTCTCTCCCCTGAGTTTCCCTCTCCGCTCTCTCCCCTGAATCTGCCTCTCCGCCCTCTCCCCTGAGTTTCCCTTTCCACTCTCTCCCCTGAATCTGCCTCTCCGCTCTCTCCCCTGAGTTTCCCTCTCCGCTCTCTCCCCTGAATCTGCCTCTCCGCCCTCTCCCCTGAGTTTCCCTTTCCACTCTCTCCCCTGAATCTGCCTCTCCGCTCTCTCCCCTGCCCTAAATCTGTCCCTCTTTTATCTCTCCTCATGGTAGCATTGCTGGGATGTCATGGCTCGGGGGAGTTGCTGAAATTCTGTGGCTCATGGTTGTTGTTGAGAGGCCAAGGGTTAATTGGAAGTTGTTGGTAGGCCAAGCCGAAGCTCACAGTGAATGCTCATATCTTGGTCTGGCTTTTAGGCTACCCAGTTGATGCAGAGACAGACGGCCTGAAGGCAGACAGAGATATCTCTTCTCTCCTACTCTCCCTCTCTCTCACTCTATCCCCAGCAACTCACCGTACGGATGATGAGGCACAAGCTGATGCTGACCAGCCCCGTCGCTGAGGCCGCCAGCCGCTGTTTCGTAGGCGACGGCCGTTGCCGAGGCTGCGGGGTCCTGACGCCACGGTACGGAGGCGCCCTCCGGTGTCATCGTTCGGATGTCCGCGAGCATCGATTCCTCAGTATGACTCTACGGAGTTGGATGGGTCAGGAAGATTGGAGCATCGGTGGGTCAGGAAGACTGGAGCATCGGTGGGTCAGGAAGGCTGGAGCATCGGTTGGTCAGGAGGGAGCATCGGTGGGTCATGAAGGAGCATTTGTGGGTCATGAAGGAGCATCGGTGGGTCAGGAGGGAGCATCGGTGGGTCATGAAGGAGCATTTGTGGGTCATGAAGGAGCATCGGTGGGTCAGGAGGGAGCATCGGTGGGTCAGGAGGGAGCATCGGTGGGTCATGAAAGAGCATTTGTGGGTCAGGAGGGAGCATCGGTGGGTCAGGAGGGAGCATCGGTGGGTCATGAAGGAGCATTTGTGGGTCAGGAGGGAGCATCGGTGGGTCCGGAGGGAGCATCGGTGGGTCCGGAGGGAGCATCGGTGGGTCAGGGGGGAGCATCGGTTGGTCAGAAGGGAGCATCGGTGGGTCCGGAGGGAGCATCGGTGGGTCAGGGGGGAGCATCGGTTGGTCAGAAGGGAGCATCGGTGGGTCCGGAAGGAGCATCGGTGGGTCATGAAGGAGCATTTGTGGGTCAGGAGGGAGCATCGGTGGGTCCGGAGGGAGCATCGGTGGGTCCGGAGGGAGCATCGGTGGGTCAGGGGGGAGCATCGGTTGGTCAGAAGGGAGCATCGGTGGGTCCGGAGGGAGCATCGGTGGGTCAGGGGGGAGCATCAGTGGGTCCGGAAGGAGCATCGGTGGGTCAGGGGGGAGCATCGGTGGGTCAGGAGGGAGCATCGGTGGGTCAGGAGGGAGCATCGGTGGGTCACGAGTTTTGCTTCGAGTACTAGTACCTCTGATAAGTTAATTAGTAATTGGAAAAACAGCAACAAGGCCTACTTAATTGAATTTGGGAGAAATTTCCCCGCAGGATAAGAAGTTCTCTCCCCTTTCACTAGCCGGGCCAAAGTGCCCCAGTGCTCCTGCTGATAAAGGCATCAAGATCTTACCTGCGGCAGAGGTGGTTACAGGTGATAAGCACGCGTTGCCTTTCTTAGAAACTGGAGCTTAAGGTAGGAATGGATTAGCAGGAAGGCAACAATCGATAGATCCTGTGAGCGATTTGCTTCACGCGGATTAGCAGCTGGCGGCAGATGCCCTTCAGTCTGTCCGTCTGCAAATTTTGATAAGCCGGGCAGTGCTTGTTAGAGAAAGCGATAATTCAGCCGGGTCTCCGCTATCTCTCTCTCTCTCTCTCTCTCCCCCCGGGCTCCGCCAGATCATCGCTTGATAAATCTTGACGGCCGAAGCGAAAAACCTTGTGGGGTGGCGGGCGGCGGTCGGTCGGGTCGGGAGCCTGGGTGATGGGGCGGAGAGGCTGAGGGGGGACACTCGGGAGGGGGGCAGAGGGAGAGTGCGGCTTGCGGCTCGAGAGGCCGGCTGCGATTGGCTCCGCTCCCAGTTAATGATGAGGCGCCCGGAATCTGGGTGATGTGTGAATTGCTTGACCGAATAAGGCACTCAATATGAAATTGAAATTCAAGTAAAATGAGCGTCTGCTCACTGATCGCTGCTCCATTTCTGCTGAGCAACTTTTACGAGTTCCAATTTTTGACGAAGCAAGCAGTTTCTATAGTTTAATTAATGATTAATCCTGCGGTAGTTTGAAGAACCAACAACCCCCCCCCCCGGTAAAACAATGCACCGAGTCTGCCACCAAGACACAACCAGCCCACGCAGTCCTCTGCACAGTGGGCAGTCAGATGATGCTGCTACTGATGATGATGAATGCAGCCTCCCCGAGCAGGTTGCCACGGGAACCCAACCGGCCAGCCCGTTGAATTTCGGGATCCTAAATAAGCCCTGAAATCCGGTGTGGTTGTTAACCCCCCCCCCCCTCAGCAGCCCAGACATCACGGAAGAAGAAGGGGTGCCACGCTGGAGGGGCCGCAATTGCAAGGTGCAAAAGCAAAGATTATTCTTTTGCCTCTTGTCTTTCTTTCTTTCCTTCTCTCTCCTGCGCTTGTGTTCAGCCCGACCTGTTTTGGAAGCCCCCGCAGCGCCTCCCTCCCGCTTCCCACTGAACCCCCGCCACTTTCGACAAGTTTTTGTTGCAGACTCTCCTGACTGCTTGTGCTGGTCTGGGAGGGTGCGAGCCTGCCTTGGCCTCGGCCTCCAGCCCCAGACTAATTAGCCAGTATGAAGCTGGGGTGGCAACACCATAAAACTGTACTGAACCCCCTGCGGACTGCCTGCCTATCAAAGTCAATATTGTAGGCAAGATAGATCGATAGATAGATAGATAGATAATAGATAGATAGATAGATAGATAGATAGATAGATAGATAGATAGATAGATAGATAGATAGATAGATAGATAGATAGATAGATAGATAGATAGATAGATAGATAGATAGATAGATAGATAGATAGATAGATAGATAGATAGATAGATAGATAGATAGATAGATAGATAGATAGATAGATAGATAGATAGATAGATAGATAGATAGATAGATAGATAGATAGATAGATAGATAGATAGATAGATAGATAGATAGATAGATAGATAGATAGATAGATAGATAGATAGATAGATAGATAGATAGATAGATAGATAGATAGATAGATAGATAGATAGATAGATAGATAGATAGATAGATAGATAGATAGATAGATAGATAGATAGATAGATAGATAGATAGATAGATAGATAGATAGATAGATAGATAGATAGATAGATAGATAGATAGATAGATAGATAGATAGATAGATAGATAGATAGATAGATAGATAGATAGATAGATAGATAGATAGATAGATAGATAGATAGATAGATAGATAGATAGATAGATAGATAGATAGATGGATAGATAGATAGATAGATAGATAGCTTGATAGCACAGATCGGAATCGCAGCCGCCACCGCAGTTAGCAGGCAGCCGTGGGCGGCTCTGCATGGCTGGCCGCGCATTCGTTAGTGTTTATGGCGCACAGCAATTGCATTTATTTTACTATACACGCGCCGCATTGTCTGGCGGGCAGTGGTGCCACACAGCAGGAACCCCAAGCCGCAGCCGTGATCCCACATTGACCATATTTCACCATCGCGCAGAACCCCCCCCCCGTGTTCGCCAGCTCAGATTCATCCGTCAGTGATAGAGAAGGGCTTGGCGGCAGCAACAGATCGCTTATCTCCTGCACTGCCTGGCATGGTCAGCGCAAACTGCCCGGTGCATTAAACCAGTTTACGGCTGTTTGGTAAAGTCGATTGCAGGTACTTGCTAACAGCTTGACACCTCTGTTCCCACCGCACTTCAGCTCTTGGTCTGATGTAATGAGTGGCAATATAGTCTGAGGGAAAGTTGCTATTTGCAAACTTTATTGATCGTTATTATAACTTATTAAATGATTACTGTTTTACATTCCATCTTGAGATCTATTGTTTAGTTTATTTTAGTTTAGTTTAGTTTAGTTTAGTTTAGTTTAGTTAGTTAGTTAGTTAGTTAGTTAGTTAGTTAGTTAGTTAGTTAGTTAGTTAGTTAGTTAGTTAGTTAGTTAGTTAGTTAGTTAGTTAGTTAGTTAGTTAGTTAGTTAGTTAGTTAGTTAGTTAGTTAGTTAGTTAGTTAGTTAGTTAGTTAGTTAGTTAGTTAGTTAGTTAGTTAGTTAGTTAGTTAGTTAGTTAGTTAGTTAGTTAGTTAGTTAGTTAGTTAGTTAGTTAGTTAGTTAGTTAGTTAGTTAGTTAGTTAGTTAGTTAGTTAGTTAGTTAGTTAGTTAGTTAGTTAGTTAGTTAGTTAGTTAGTTAGTTAGTTAGTTAGTTAGTTAGTTAGTTAGTTAGTTAGTTAGTTAGTTAGTTAGTTAGTTAGTTAGTCAGTTAGTTAGCAGGACCACAACAAAATCTTGCTAAATTTGACTCTAAATCTTCAAAAAATCATTCAAGCGCTGTGTGTCGTGTTTTCGTTCTCTATTGAAAAAATCTCCAGAATCCATGACAGCCCCTCATAAAGTCCCAAGACGCCAGCCAGCCGGTGAAATGGCTGGCGGTAGCGCAGCTGCGCCTTCATCTGCTGGTACCTTGGTCTCAACAATAGCTCCATTTCACTAGCAGATAAACGTCAGCAATCCATGGCTAATCCAATGGAGCAACAGAGCTTCTGTTGGTTGTTTTTTTTTACAATTTTATTTGGCCTTTTCAACCAGCCAGTCTCCACTACTCGGTTCACCCGGGTGGCTCCAACCAGGTTTTATACTGCCCGCATCGGCTCAGCCAAGGAGGTCTCGAGCTAAGGATCTGGATGAGCGATTTCACCCGAGAATCCCCCATTGTTTTCTGACCGAATGCGGCTGATGCGGCCGACTCTTGCAGACTCTCTAAATAAGCCTTCTTCTCTAGGAAAGATTTGCCAATCCAGATGTTTGCTCAGCAATAATCTCTTGGGCTAATCTCCCAACACGATGTGGGAATAATAACAATGCGCACTGCCTTCCTTCTCTCCCTCAGCCTGATGAAGAGCGGAGATCAGCTGCTCAGATCAGAAATCTCAGCGGTATTCTGAGCTCGAGTTCTCCGCAGCCGGGGGCTCTGCTGGCCCAAAGCTTGCAGGGATCCTGCATGCATCCCCGATGCCAGCATCCCCACTCACCATCAAGATAAGGCCAGCCCGGCATTGCAAGGGGAAAATATCCCCCCCCTCATTGCGATGCGCCACCCTGCAGAGGAGGCATCCGAGCCCGCTGCCTGCTCATGTCTGTCAAAAATATCCCCCCCCCCCAGCAGCAGCAGCAGCAGCGGCAGTTTTCCAAAAAATTCGCCTCTGTTACGACATTTATTTTTCTCCTTTTAAAAGCAGATTTCTCTCTTGGCCAGAAAGTTGATTGAAGCGCCAGATTAGCCGTGAGGATTTGGATTTTGGAATTTCTCTTAAAAAACTCCTTTATTGCCAATGCTGGGGCGATTCAAGTCTCGGGTTGGATGGTAGGGTTCAGGTGGAGGTCCCGGGTTCGATTCCGTGCGCTAATGAGCACCGACCCCCAAAACACACAGAGTGTACATGCCTGACCATTAGACAGTCAAAGGGCCGCCGCTGTACACCTGTGTGCCCGGTTCTCGTATCGAGGGGCGGACTCGAACTCAAAAAGGTTGAGCCGTTCTTCGCGAAGCATCAAAAGATTTTGTCAAAGGAATTCGCCAAAACTGCAAGCGCCGGACGACGAATAGCTTTTGTTTTGTTATAATCAGTGATTTAAGGGTTTTGGGGGCAGCGGACGAATTCAAAAGCAAAAAGAAGCTGCAGGCAAAGCATTCGGCTTGAAGGGCCCTGGCGAGACAGAGATTGCAATCTCACCTTTTTTGCCGAGAGAAATGCGATCGGCCTTCGTCCCTGGCCCGCCGCCAGCCGCCAACAACAGAATTTTGAAAAAAATGAAGACGCAAAGAAGACAGGCGCCCAGAAGAAGAGGCAGCGGCCCCTTTGGCGTGCCACCGAATGTCGATGCAAAATCTGATATTTGAAGATTCCCCCCCCCCGGTGTTCCTCGGGCGCGCGTGTCGGCGGGTGAATGATGGGGCGGTGAGATATTGTGTGGCGGTCCGCTGTTGCAGCCTCTGTGGACAATTTTTGCCAGTTTGTCTGCCTCCGGCGCAACTGAGATTTATGAGGCCGATGGCCAACTGCTCAGCTTGGGATTTTATTGGCCAACAAAATGGGATCTGACGCAAGATTTTTGCAGAAGCGCAACAGACAGGAATATCTGTCCCGGGTTCGAGATTGCTTTTTGATTTCTGTTCGAATTCCTTCATTGGTTTTCTTTGTCCAGTTGCCACCGCTATGCAGATGGTTGCTTTTATCATGGACCCCTGACTTGACGGTATCAGGATTCAAGGACATTCAATAGACTGGTGATATGGTGGACGCATTTCTTGGAAATGTTGCTGACAAGCTTCTTGGAAATATAACAGGCACATTTCTTTGAAATAGCTCGTATTTGACACGTTTCGTGGAAATGTTACAGTTACACGCACATTTCTTGGAAACGTTACAGGCAAATTTCTTGGAAATATTACAGGCACATTTCTCTAAATGGTACAGGCACATTTCTTGGAAATATTTGACACGTTTCTCAGAATTGTTTACAGGCACATTTCTTGGAAATGTCACAGGCAAATTTCTTAGAAATGTTACAGGCACATTTCTGCGACAGAACAGAACAGAACAGTTCTGTAACAGTTTGAAGACATTTGTGAAGATATCAAGAACACAATAGAATGGTGACATGGTGGACATATTTCTGGACAACTTCCAGGAAGCTTCTAAAAAGTGTCTTAAAAGTGGAAATTTCTTAGAACCGTCACAGAATTCTCAGAGAAATGCCAAGAAGTTGTTTAAAAATGTTTCAGGCTTATTTCTAGGAAACGCCAAAGAAACGTTTCTTAGAAAAGTCTCATTATTTCGGACAATTTTTTTAGAAAATTTCTTGACTTTCTTGAAGAAAAAATAAATCGCTTGAAAGCCATTAAAAATAAATAATAGTTTTCTGGCACTCATAAATTTACGCACTACAAAAAGAGGAAAGAAAGCGAGCTTCTTTATATTATATTTGCTGTAATTCAAAAAATTTAAGACAATTTTCTAACTGAAATCTTGTTATGAACAGAGCTCCCGAGGTTCTGATTTTGGTAATTTTGAGTTATCAGCAGAGCTTAAAGAGAATAATTATATTGACAGGCCTTTTTAATCTAACTTAAATTCACACGACAGTGAAATAACTTTGCGTAGATCAATGAGTAGTATATTAGTGGCATTATTAACAAATAAGTTGATTTCATTATCGACCAAAGCACTGATTTTGAAGCTTTTAAAATAAAGATATTCACTATTCACTATTTGGACATTCTAAAAAAATCTCGCCGACAAAGCATGTCTTCAGTCATCAAAGCAGAGAAAGGCCGTCCATCACTCGTCTGCCGCAGCTTCCGCCGCCGTCTCGTTGGCGGCCTCGGTCTGAAGGGCCGCCTCGGCGGAGGTCTGCGGAGGTGGCAGCGAGTCGCTGTCGGTGGGCGCGGCCGCGGACGCCTCCGACGCCGACGCGATGACGGCGTCGCTGGACTCGTGGATCTCCCGGTGGGCGGCCAGAAGGAACCGGCGCTGCTGCTGCTGCAGCCGCTCCCGGACGGCTTGCCGGTTCACCTCCGGGATGAGGAACTGGTGCACGAGCTCGGCCGTCATCTCCTCGCTCTCCAGCTGTCCGCGGCGCGACTCCGTCTCGTAGGCGATGTCGTTGAGGGTGGCGGCCAGTTGGGTCACCTCCCGCCTGGCGAGGTCGTCGGCGGCTCGCTCGTTCGACGACAGAATGACGTCCTGCATGCAGGCGGGTAGGAGGCGCGATTGATTATTGCTGGCTTGCACTGTTTGCACTACTGATTAAATGGCTATTAGTAGTTTTTTGCGTTTTAAAATATTTTTTAGCAGTGATTTAAAAAATTATAATACTTGTTAAAATGCATAAAAGGGCCTAGAAGGGCATTGGTCTGTCAAGGTTAAAATATATCAGGTGACCACAGTCTGTCACCGCCTTACTCTCACCTACAGACAGGTGTCCACAGTCTGTCACCGCCTTACTCTCACCTGCAAATAGGTGTCCACAGTCTCCTGCTGCACCTTGACCAACTGCTTGAAGATTTCGTCTTCCTCTCGGCGGCGCCGCTCCTCCACCTGCCGCCGGCCGCTCTCCTCCGCCTCCCGGATCCGGCGCTGCCGCTCGGCCAGCATGGCGAAGGCGTGCACCCGGCGCTCCTCCTGCAGGCGGACGAGCTCCTTGGTGAGGAAGTCGGCCACGTTGCCCAATGATTGGCCCTCGACATCGCCGAGAACCTCTTCGACGGTCCATTCGCGGTGCTGATGCAGCCGACGCTGCCGCTGCAGAGCGAGGGTCGCCAGGCGCTCCTCCTTCTTGGCCAGCTGCTCCTGGCGCTGCAGCGCGTGGGTGCTGCGCAGCTCCTTGATGAGCTCGCGACGCTTCTCCTTGCCTTCGAACATCATCGACTGGACGGCGCGGCCGCGGATGAGCTGCTGCAGGAAGATCACGGATAGCTCGCGCTCCTCCTCCTCCTGTTGGCGGCGATTTTGGGGTGGGGGAATATGGATTTTGGGATTTAAGAGTTTCAGATTTATGGAATCGTGATTCAGGACTTTGGGACTGGGGATCAGGATTCAGGATTTCTGGGACTGGGGATCAGGATTCGGGACTTAGGGACTGGGGATCAGGATTCGGGATTTCTAAGACTGGGGAACAGGATTCGGGATTAAGGGACTGGGGATCAGGATTCGGGATTTATGGGACTGGGGATCAGGATTCGGAATTGAGGGACTGGGGATCAGGATTCGGGATTTATGGGACTGGGGATCAGGATTCGGGATTAAGGGACTGGGGATCAGGATTCGGGATTTCTGGGACTGGGGATCAGAATTCGGGATTTCTGGAACTGGGGATCAGGATTCGGGATTTCTGGGACTGGGGAACAGGATTCGGGATTGAAAGACTGGGGATCAGGATTCGGGATTGAAAGACTGGGGATCAGGATTCGGTATTGAGAGACTGGGGATCAGGATGCGGGATTTAGGGACTGGGGATCAGAATTCGGGATTTATAGGGACTGGGGATTTAGGGACTGAGGATCAGGATTCGAAATCATTATTGAATTTGTCTGACCTCGGCAGGCTCAGGCACCGTAGGAGTTGGCGGGCGCGGCACCGGCTTCTCGATCTTCTGCAGGAATCGCAGCGGCTTCTTGGCCTCGGCGTCCTTGCCAGCCTTGACCTGCTTGGTGTACTGCGGACGGGAGACGGGGCGGCGGTGATTGCGGAACTCTCTCCGATTTTTAACAGTTCAAGCCACAAAACACTACTACTTCAACCTTAGTAGTATTAGTTGCAAAGTAAATTAGAAAACATCACTCACTACATTGAGAAAATAAAATTTAAAATTTAGGTATTCAATGGAGCAGAAATTTTTACTTAAAAATACCTGTCTAATCCGGTCGACTACCAAAAAGCGAGGTTCTTTCCGAGAAATACGAGGTTAAAGTACAGGAATTTTAAGAAGGAAAATGGAGTACCGGGAGCAGCCATGGACAGCTAAAGTGAAATTTGACGCACTTTAAGCGACATTGTCGCACAACCGGCGAGAGGCATTACTGCCCATTCCGCCGACTCCCCTGAGCAGGCACACAAGCGCGCGGATACGTACGCAGTCATACGCACAGGTACACACTAACACAGGAGTGTGCAGCTGTTGTTCCCCAGCGGAGCTCTCGCAATTAATGTGACTACACTGGGAATCGAGCCTGGGCCGCTGCACTTACAAATGAAGTTAATTTTTAAAAATGCTACAATCATAATCTCAAATCTCCACAGTGTAAGTTTTCCTGAATGATTTTCTAGAATGGTTGAGGCGCGAGAGTTGGATACTGAAGACGCCTCCAATGAAACTAACAACGAGTGGGGCGTTCTTCTACTTTGGTTGTCCATGGCAGCATCTACTTGAGCAGTCCGTGTAAACTTACTCATAACTTTGCATGTATGCCACCACAAACACCAGAGGGTAGCTTAATTTAAGAGAAAGGTTTGGGAAATTTTTACGCGACTAAATTTGGAGGAAAAAACTGACTTTGGCGAGCACACTGGGCTTTGGCAACGCCGGTGTCAACTCAGCTGGCTGCTTCTTTCGTTTGAGCTGCTCCTGAAAATTCCAGTATCAACCCGCAGCTGCTTTGATTGTTGAATTGGCTGGCGCCAGAAACAAAAACATATTTAACAGAATAATCCCGGAACTGGCAGGATTCGAACTCACTTCGGCCCGAATGGAAAGCGGACGCTTTAACCTCTGGGCCAGTTTATTGTTGAATTATAAGCACTAGCACTACTGTAAGTAGACTCACATCGTGAAACTCGGCCAGCTCGTTCTCGCGCCTGTACTGCCGTTTAACGAACCCATCCGAGGTCACTTTGGCCGGCTTGGGCGCTTTGATGCGCGGCTGAGTGACGAACGCCGGCAGGGAGTTCTCCAGCTCGCACAGGCCGTCGTAGGTCGTCAGGTAGCGGTTGCGGACCACGTACTGCTCGGAGCCGCGGTCCAGGAATACGCCGACTCGCGTCAGCGGGGCGAAGGACTGCGAGCCGGGATCGGCGTAGTCCCGGACGATGTCGCGACGTTCCAGTCGGCCTTCGACGGCTTTGCGCTTCTTGAGCAGCTTTCGGATTACTGGTGAAGGCGGGCACAATTGGGTTATTTTTTGTTCAAATACGAAGTTATTAGGAGTGCTGAGATGCCAAGGTTTGAAGTGGACTGCTGAGGTGCCAAGGTTTGAAGTGGACTGCTGAGGTGCCAAGGTCTGAAGTGGACTGCTGAGGTGCCAAGGTCTGAAGTGGAGTGCTGAGATGCCAAGATTTGAAGTGGACTGCTGAGGTGCCAAGGTCTGAAGTGGAGTGCTGAGATGCCAAGAGTTGAAGTGGAGTGCTGAGATGCCAAGGTTTGAAGTGGAGTGCTGAGATGCCAAGGTTTGAAGTGGAGTGCTGAGGTGCCAAACAGAAGTGAGTTCTGTGATGCCAGGGAGTGCTTCGGGAAGAAACTTTAAGCAACAGCCTAATAAATAATTGCATTTGCTCACTCTTGATGTGCTCATATCGGATCCGCTTGAACTTCTCCTCCTTCTCCTTCTGGCGGCGCGACCACAGCCGGTCAAGTCGCCTGTTGGTGACGTCCTCCTGGTTCTCCTGGCGCTGCCTGAGCAGCCGCTTGAGCACCTCGAGGCGGGCGGCCTGCAGCTTCTCGATCTCCTCCTCGCGCTGCGCCCACTCGTAGCGCTCCATCTCCTCCATCATGCGCTGCCGGCGCTCCAGCTGGCTCACGTCGCTCAGCGGCGGCAGCGACGCCTCCCATTGGCGCTTGAACCGGGCGCGCTCGATCATCTCCACCTCGGCCAGGCCGGCTGGCAGGCCGCGCCGCCAAGACAGCGTCGCCAGCGTCAGAACCTCCGGCTGCTCGCCAGGACGCACCACGTACTCCGGCGTGTACGGCTCCGTCTGGGTCTCGCCGTCGCGGAACACCGTCTGGCAGGCGACGCTGCGCACAGCCGGTGTCTCCGGCCGGCGCTGGGGATCGTCCTCGAAGAACACGCCGCCGTCCATGTATGCCTCCGGGCTGGGTGCGTTGAATTGTTTTCGATACATATCGGCAATTAAAAACAATTTTCGAATCAAGTTTGATCCGGGAAATCTACTCCATCCCAATGGTAAGAAAACTGACGGTAAAATAAACACCACAATGTTACTTTTGCAGCATGCAGTTAATCGATATTAATACCCGATTTTCGATACATATCGGCAACCGAAAGCATGAATCCAATAAAGCTTTTTGCGCATAGCCCAATAATAAATTTTCGATACATATCGGCTATGATCATCTTTTAATGCAGCTGGAGCCACTCTTATTCTTCATCAATGGCTGTTAACTTCAACTCACCGAGTGGTCGCCAGCACCACATCCGGCGGCACTCCCTGCATGAACGGGATGATTGGCCGGCGGAAGAACAGCGCCCGATTCTTGCCGGTCACATGAGCGTCCTGATAGTGGCGGGCCGGAATCTCCACGGACGGGTCATAGTTGAACCTGTTGTTAGGGAGGCGAAAGGTGCTTTCGTTGGAAGTAGCACGCCCTTGGCATTAGACTATATAATGAGCTTGAATATTAAGAGAGGCCCCAAATAGTTTTCAACCGCGACGCGGAATCGAACCCAGGAAATCCCACGCGAGAGTCAGACGCGTTACCGCTCAGCCACTGAGCCCCACCCCTAGCGAGTATGATGATTATGCTATTTGGTGCACAGAACTCTGGCTACGAACTTTTTGTAGCGAATCAGAGCGTCGCGGGCCTGGTCGGCGTAGCCCTTCCACTGCCGGTTGACGAATTTCGGCACCGGGTCGTGCTGGGAGATGCGCAGCTGCAGGCGCGGATAGTGGCGCAGGTCGCTGAACATGCTCCCCTGCACCGGCACGCGTTGCTGAGGAGAAAGGAGAGTGAGTGGCGATGGAGAAAGGTTTGGTGAGCACAAAGACGCACAGGGACTTTCTCTTTTTACTGGTAACCCTGGTTACCTAATTTACAGCTGGGTGAACTGAAGTAGTGCAGTTGTCTTGCTCAAGAACACAAATTGTTCCGAATGGGTCGAGCTCGAGAATCGAAACCCCGACATTTCAGTCGTGAGTCCGATGCTCTAAACCAGGGGCCGGAAAATGCCGGCCCGCGAACTTCAGGTTTGTGTCTCGTCTCAGCTGTCTTTCATTTTCTCCTCTCCTCTCCTCTCTCCCCTGATCTTCCTTCTCCTCTCTCTTCTTATCTCCCTCTCTTCTCTATCCCCTCCTCTCTCCAGTCCTTCCCCCTCTCCTCTCATCTCCCCTCCTTCATCTCGAGGCGTCTCCTCTCCTCTCCGACCCCTGCTCTAACCGCTAGGCTACAACCCCGCATCTTAATATGTAGCGTGGTACCACTGAGCTGATTCTACATGAATCTTAAATAAATCTCAGTGGTCTGAAACTCTTAGGCTAATAAACAGCTTAGAAAATTCTCCGGGATCTTACTAGTCGCTGGCTGCTCGTGTACGCCTGGAAGGTGGCCCTGGCATGGTCCCGAACGCTGGACGTAGTGTGCACGGGATCTGCAGGGAGGACGGTTGCAGTGAGTGAGGAAGAAGCCACATCACATTGAGCTTGAGGTCTTATGACTGGCAGCCTTACCATAAAGATAGTCAAATGGTCGAGCCTCGTTCACAGCATGACTGCGCTGTATTGTCTGAGTCTGTGACTGAGCCATCAGCAATCGAACAAGTCAGTCTGGAATCGCAATTAAGTTTCCGATTGATTAATCATGTTTAAATGCCAATTAGGTCAAGCACGAGCGTATGCACACTTGCTCTCGAGAATTTAATAAGCAGACTAACAGACAGGGTTAAAGTTCAGCCCCAGCTTCTGTTCAATTCTGGGGCCTTGACAGCTAAAATTAGGTCATGCAATCAGTTTATTAAAGATAAAAGAACTTTACACAAAATGCCATAAAATTTCTTTGTAATTTTTTTATAATCACAGGCTGATGCACAGAAACATGAATGCCAGAAGACGACTTGGTCAAAAAGCATAATTATTCATGTTATCAAATTGTCTAGGTATAGAGCAACTAGCAACTAGATATTTAACTAGCTTTATTTTGCCCCTGTAGAATAGAAAGCCAACTTTGCTTTGAGTGCAGATTGGTGATCTAGTGACATTTCATCACATATTTTAAATTAAACGGATTTTTCGAATTCTTAAAATTAAAATTAAATTAATTCTCAAATATTACTATTCGTAAATTACTTCACAGATGCAAGTGCAGCTTTACTGTCAAGCATTGTTTTGCTTTCTAGGGCGCTATCAGAACTAAAAAATCCTGATATGTAAAGATGCATAAATAATTTTAAAAAGGATGACAGTGAATTTTCACAAAAAGGCTAGCCGCCTAGCTCTTTATGGACCTCGAAACCCGTGCTCCTCCAGGCCCTAACAAAATATCTTGTTTTTGTCACAATGGCAATGTTTTTCTTTTTCAAGTTTCTTAATTGTAAGCTGTTGAAAATAATTCCTACATAACAGCAAAAAGTTAATGGAGACGAGACGATCCTAGTGACCTAGTCATGTAAAAATATTTTGGTAAAAATATTCAAAAATACGTGGAATCATTTCTCCACTGTTTTTATTGAAAAAAGCGAAACAACCGAAAACAAAGACTACTTGGATAAATTTTGCTTTAAGCGAACTCAATTTATCTCTTCTTAAAACTCAATATTTGAACGTTTTAAATGACTGCAAGCATAGGATTACCTTAGTGCTTATCTTGAGCGAAGCAACTAATTTACAAAGCAAAAATTTGTACTAATTCGAATATAAGGAGCGATGGATTGCCATGGCAAATTACAAAACGCTAAATATAGAAAAGAAAACAATTTTTAAAAACATTTAAAATTGAATTTCCTTATTTTTTAACATAGAAAAAGTTTTGTCGAGAATTTCTGTAGCTGTTTTGTTTTTTCTTGCTAAAAATTTTTAAATATGCGTCTTCGTAGTAGAAAGTTTTAAAAATTAGCTCTGAAAAAACCGTTGGTCCAGTCCAGTCGGTTGGATAACTGCTTGAGTAAAAATTAAGTAGCCTATTCATTAATAGTACTAGATCCATGTGTTTATCGAAGTTGTAGTATTCAGGTATACAGTAAATAAAATTAGTAGTGTCGCTTTTATTTTCACCGAAAACAACTAATTCATAAAAGTATCATAAAGTTTTTCCTGTAAATAATATTTTTGCTTGACATTAGATTTTGTTCCCCTTTTATAAACAATATTATCAGCAAAATCATGGTCAACTATGTTAAAGGAACTCTAGTAAAATGGTAAGCAAGATAGATTCCTGACAGTAAGCCAAATGTCAATAAATATCAATTAACAATGATTAAAAAATATGCTATTTATAAGCTGTAAATTTTAATGTAAATTTGAGCTACACTGGAATGAATTGAGTCACATTATAATATATGGTATATAGTCTTATTAAAATATTGCAAATCTGAAAAAATATAGTGCTACTAGTTATTAGTATTAGTAACTTGAAAATATTATATTTACTAATTGGGAACTTATTGGCTATCCTGCAGAATGGTTCATTATATTTACTGTACAAATATTTTTTTTAGCTATTGACATGAAACTTTCCAAAAATAAATATTTTCATTATGCCAACATTTTAGAAGTGTTTTGGCATTAAAATTCCATTTGTGGAGGGTTGCAACTTAACTTTTATTGTAATTTCTAGGTTTTTCCCAGTTTTTTTTCAAATTTCAACCACTATTATGCAATTTTGAATTTTGTGTGCTGATGTCACTGGCAAAAAATGTGTCTATGGCCAAAATTAGCTATAAACTCTAGGGATATTATTGAGATAGAAGTATATATTGTATTTAATATTTTTACATAAAAATTACCATAGTTTTTTTCCATTTAAAGCATGGAAAGGTATTCTAAGACAATCAAGTTAAAGCTATATCCTTATTTTGTTAATTCTATTTATTTAGCAATTTGTTGAAATGATCAATCTTTTCTTGTTTATTGCTAATGCCTTTTATCCAAGTGACTAATAGCTAACCTAAATACCAAGTTGCGGATGGTATGCATATACGCCGGAACTTTTCTGGCATACAAAACGGCCACAATTGGTGTACACAACCCCTGGCAAACTTTGTTGGCATACACTATTGGCGTACACAAGTAACATAGCCACACATACTTTTTTGGCGTACAAATTTTGGTGAATAAATTCATGCCATGCATGAAAATTGTAATGTAAATTACATTTTTATGTAAAGTAACAGATTCGTATCATTATTGATAAAATTTTGCTTCTTTTGAAATTAACAATAAATAAAATTAGTGTGAATTTTTGCTAAGAGTATCAATTTTGCATCATATGTTTGTAGGTATAATTTAAGTTTGTTTAAATTTAAAATATTTATAATATTTTAAAAACACTTTTCATACAAAAGCCTTTCTTAGAAAACTCTAGTCATGAACACTGAAAACTGTATTACCTTTTTTAGGAATTTTTGGGGTACATTTTAGTGCAACATTTTGTTTTTGGCATACATTGGTATACAAAGTCCTTGACACCTAAATTTGGTCTGGCATACACGGATACATGATCCTCACACTGGCCTAAATATGTAAAAAATGAAAGTATCATTTTATATACATAATGATATACAAAAATAATACTATAAAAATGGTGAACAGATAAATGTTTGCACTTTTTTATTATTTTTTATTCTACCATTTTTGTAGAAATGAGCTTCTTTAAAGGATCATAAAAATTGTACATGTATCAAGGTTCCTCAACCAAAAAGTTACATATTGGAGATATCCAACTTTCTATTTGGATACTAATTTTGCTGCTCAGGTTTAGATTTAGCAAGTATATCTAATTATTGAAGAGTATAAATAAAATTAAAGTTATGTTATTATATTGTATTAATTTTCTATATTTATATATAATAGTATTATAAATAAAAATATTAATTATTGACCACATAGGTTAAAAAATGCAAAAATACAATAAAATGGCAACATTTCTACCCTTGAATTTACTTTGTTAAGTCTCTCTTACCCATATAAATCATCAACTATAGACTTCATATTTATAGAGTGCTCAAAAATAACAATTTATATAGAAGTCCTAAAGTTGCAAGAATCCTAATAATTATCTATTTTTTATACTTTATATGAAATATAAAATAAAATAAAATATGGAAATTAAGTAAATGGCATTTAGCTTAGAAAAAACTAAGTGCACAAAATCAAAATGTCAGAAATAGCTTAAATACCATTGTTATAATACAAAAATCATAGCATGTTTTGTTGACTAAGATTAGGCCTGTCATTTAAGAACTTGTTTGTCCAATTGTTATTATATAATAAAATTATTGTCTTATAGATGAAAAAATTGATCCTAATTAGACA
This sequence comes from Macrostomum lignano, assembly GCA_002269645.1. NCBI lineage: Eukaryota > Metazoa > Platyhelminthes > Macrostomidae > Macrostomum > Macrostomum lignano. The sequence continues at coordinate 73,005 of NIVC01002262.1, read as the reverse complement.
GTCAGTACTTTTTTAAATTTATGCTATGTAGCAAGTAAAAGTATGGTAATTTCCTATACCAAATTTGACCAGTCACTGTCAAATTTCTCACTGTTTTAGTGACCCAGCAATGAAGCAACTCCTGTTGCACTTGTCTGAGTCTCACGCGCTTGGCAAAGCCTTTGTTGTTGCCGACCTGGATGAGGAGCACCTGTTTGTTGAGACGGCTATGGTTGATAAGATCAAAGAGAAGCTGGCATCCGAGATGGACCGGATTTCTTACACTCCATCGAGTGTTTATGAATGAATGACTTTGTTATTGATGAAAAAACTGTTGTAAAGTGATTTCATTCTGTACTCATATTTGCTTCTAATGTTGCATTTGCATTTCGGTGTGTGTAAAAAATGATTTAGAGATCAAATATGCCTTTGCCATTGGACTCTGCTTATTTCTTATACACCTAGATATATGCCTAGAAAGAATAATAGCAGGGACAGAGGCGCCTAGTCTGTATAGGGGGCTCCGGACACACCTGATGCAGAGGCATTGCCACATGTTATGGCAGGAGAGGGAGGCTGAAAAGTTACACAAGTTTTAGCGCGAACAGCAACCCTTTTAGCTCTTGCTCTGGCCCTCTTTTTGACGCCCCTTGGCACTCATTTGAAACCCCTGGCATTCCGTTTTGGCGCCCCCATGGCACTCATTTGAAACCCCTGGCATTCCGTTTTGGCGCCCCTTTGGCACTCATTTTGGCGCCCCCCTTGGCACTCCGTTTTGGCGCCCCTTTGGCACTCATTTTGGCGCCCCCTTGGCACTCCGTTTTTGCGCCTCCTTGGAACTCATTTTGGCGCCCCATCGGCACTCATTTGGCGCCCCATCGGCACTCATTTTGGCGCCCCTTGGCACTCATTTTGGCGCCCCTTTGGCACTTATTTGGCGCCCTATCGGCACTCATTTGGCGCCCATCGGCACTCATTTTGGCGCTCCCTTGGCACTCATTTGGCGCCCTATCGGCACTCATTTGGCGCCCCTTGGCACTCATTTTGGCGCCCCCTTGGCACTCATTTGGCGCCCCATCGGCACTCATTTGGCGCCCCTTGGCACTCATTTGGCGCCCCCTTGGCACTCATTTGGCGCCCCCTTGGCACTCATTTGGCGCCCCTGGCACTCATTTGGCGCCCCTTTGGCACTCATTTGGCGCCCCTTGGCACTCATTTGGCGCCCCTTGGCACTCATTTGGCGCCCCTTTGGCACTCATTTGGCGCCCCCTTGGCACTCATTTGGCGCCCCTGGCACTCATTTGGCGCCCCTTTGGCACTCATTTGGCGCCCCTTGGCACTCATTTGGCGCCCCTTGGCCTTCTTGGCGTCTCCGAGAGAAAGACGGTCAATTTTTTCTGTGTTACAATGCTTGATAAACTTCATGAACACGTGGCGCAAAAATGAAAAATAAAAATAGAATCCCAAATATTGCAATAACAGAATCCCTAATCTTTCAAAAACATCTTCAAAATCTTCAGCAGCAGCAGCAGCTAAATGGTTGTCTACCTGGACTCGAACAGCCGTCCACTGTCCAGCACGGATCTGTCCAGTCCTAAGTCGGCCCTGTCCACCGTCCTGTCCTGTCCGGCGCTTGCCCAATCGGCGCTCCGCTTGGTGTCGACGCCGCCGATTCAGGCTGGGCCGGCCGGCCTGCTCTACCTGCACCAGCGCGAGTGCGCCTTCGTCCGCCGGACAGATCCGGCCGTCCAGCTGCTGGCCTCGGACGATGCCACCACCTGTCATTTGGTTGCCGTGCGAAATCCGGCCACGGGCGACACCCTGCTGTGCCACTTTGATGGCGCCGGCGCCAGCAGTCTTGTCTTCATTGTCGATGAGCGCTTCTGCGGCTCCGGCAGCAGCGGCTCGGTCGAACTGGACCTGCACCTGGTCGGCGGCTTCCCCGACTCCCGTGGCGAGTCCGCTTCGCTCACCCAAGAACTGCTGCAGGCTTTTCGTCGCTCCCGGCTTCGCTTCCGGTTGCGCACCGCCTGCTTGGCGCCGAGTAATGGCGCCAGGCGCGGCGCGGACAACCTCGTGTATCCGGTGATCACTGGGCTGGTGATGTCCGTTGCCGATGGCTCGCTGACGCCCGCCAAGGTGCCGCTGCCTGTCCGAGGGCCCTGGCAGGCGTTGCGCGGACTGCGGTTTCTGAGCCGCGAGGAAGTCGTGTTTGAGGTCTGTCGGCAGAGTGGAACTCTGGTTGGGGCTTGGCGTCGTCTGTTTGTTAGAGTTTGTCGTGAGAGCAGCTATTCTGAAATCCTTGAATAGTTGCTACTTGAATGTGAGGATATCCATTTTCAGTTCGTTTAAAAAATCGTCTCAGAATTCCTCTGAAATTCACCTCGGAATTCTTCTGAAATTCACCTCGGAATTCTTCTGAAATTCACCTCGGAATTCTTCTGAAATTCACCTCGGAATTCTTCTGAAATTCACCTCGGAATTCTTCTGAAATTCACCTCGGAATTCTTCTGAAATTCACCTCGGAATTCTTCTGAAATTCACCTCGGAATTCTTCTGAAATTCACCTCGGAATTCTTCTGAAATTCACCTCGGAATTCTTCTGAAATTCACCTCGGAATTCTTCTGAAATTCACCTCGGAATTCTTCTGAAATTCACCTCGGAATTCTTTTGAAATTCACCTCGGAATTCTTCTGAAATTCGCCTCAGAATTCTTCTGAAATTCGCCTCGGAATTCTTCTGAAATTCGCCTCAGAATTCTTCTGAAATTCGCCTCAGAATTCTTCTGAAATTCGCCTCGGAATTCTTCTGAAATTCGCCTCAGAATTCTTCTGAAATTCACCTCGGGATTCTTCTGAAATTCGCCTCGGAATTCTTCTGAAATTCGCCTCAGAATTCATCTGAAATTCACCTCAGAATTCTTTAGAAATTCACCTCGAAATTCTTCTGAAATTCACCTCGGAATTCTTCTGAAATTCACCTCGAAATTCTTCTGAAATTCACCTCGGAATTCTTCTGAAATTCACCTCGGAATTCTTCTGAAATTCACCTCGGAATTCTTCTGAAATTCGCCTCAATTCATCTGAGATTCGCCTCAGAATTCATCTGAGATTCGCCTCAGAATTCATCTGAAATTTGCCTCAGAATTCATCTGAGATTCGCCTCAGAATTCATCTGAGATTTGCCTCAGAATTCATCTGAGATTTGCCTCAGAATTCATCTGAAATTTGCCTCAGAATTCATCTGAAATTTGCCTCAGAATTCATCTGAAATTTGCCTCAGAATTCATCTGAGATTTGCCTCAGAATTCATCTGAAATTTGCCTCAGAATTCATCTGAGATTCGCCTCAGAATTCATCTGAGATTTGCCTCAGAATTCATCTGAGATTTGCCTCAGAATTCATCTGAGATTTGCCTCAGAATTCATCTGAGATTCGCCTCAGAATTCATCTGAGATTTGCCCCAGAATTCATCTGAAATTTGCCTCAGAATTCATCTGAGATTTGCCTCAGAATTCATCTGAGATTTGCCTCAGAATTCATCTGAGATTTGCCTCAGAATTCATCTGAGATTCGCCTCAGAATTCATCTGAGATTTGCCCCAGAATTCATCTGAAATTTGCCTCAGAATTCATCTGAAATTCACCTCAGAATTCATCTGAGATTCGCCTCAGAATTCATCTGAAATTCGCTTCTAACTTTTAACTGCCAGTGAATGTGCTGAGAAGCCCAATTGCTAACTTATTGCACAATGCCTCAGGTGTACGATCCAGACAGTCACTGCCTGGTGCTGCGACCCTTTGACTACAGCGGCAGCCAGATATTCGACGCTTATGCGGACGCGCCTGATTCGGCCTTGGCTAAATTGTCAACTTCGCCGCGTCAAGAGCCGCCACACTTTGTTGCCAACCTGCGCCAGGCGCTGCGATTCGGCCGAGCTAACAAGCGGCCGGCTCGGCAGGTGTTTCATCTGGGAGACATTGTTGAACGGCCGCTGCCTGGCGGCCTGTGGCAGCACGGAGCTGGGGCTGCGGAGTCCGACTTGAAGACTGCATGATCCAGGACTGCCGACCGTCTGTGCTGAGGGTCCTGAGGGGGAGTAGCGGCAGTGTGCTGAGGGTCCTGAGGGGAGGGGGGGTAGCGGCAGTGTGCTGAGGGTCCTGAGGGGAGGGGGGGTAGCGGCAGTGTTCTGAGGTTCCTGAGGGGAGGGGGGGTAGCGGCAGTGTGCTGAGGGTCCTGAGGGGGGGTAGCGGCAGTGTGCTGAGGGAGTAGCGGAAGTGTGCTGAGGGTCCTGAGGGGAGGGGGGGTAGCGGCAGTGTGCTGAGGGTCCTGATGGGGAGTAGCGACAGTGTGCTGAGGGTCCTGAGGGGGGGAGTAGCAGCTGTGTGCTGAGGGTCCTGATGGGGAGTAGCGGCAGTGTGCTGAGGGTCCTGAGGAGGGGTAGCGGCAGTTTGCCGAGGGTCCTGAGGAGGGGTAGCGGCAGTTTGCCGAGGGTCCTGAGGGTGAGTAGCGGCAGTGTGCTGAGGGTCCTGAGGAGGGGTAGCGGCAGTTTGCGGGTTGCCGAGGGTCCTGAGGAGGAGTAGCGGCAGTGTGCTGAGGGTCCTGAGGGTGAGTAGCGGCAGTGTGCTGAGGGTCCTGAGGAGGGAGTAGCGGCAGTGTGCTGAGGGTCCTTGGGGAGTAGCGGCAGTGTGCTGAGGGTCCTGAGGGGGTAGCGGCAGTGTGCTGAGGGTCCTGAGGGAGTAGCGGCAGTGTGCTGAGGGTCCTGAGGGAGTAGCGGCAGTGTGCTGAGGGTCCTGAGGGAGTAGCGGCAGTGTGCTGAGGAAGTAGCGGCAGTGTGCTGAGGGTCCTGAGGGAGTAGCGGCAGTGTGCTGAGGGTCCTGAGAGGGGGGTAGCGGCAGTGTGCTGAGGGTCCTGAGGGGGGAGTAGCGGCAGTGTGCTGAGGGTCCTGAGGGGGGAGCTGCAGTGTGTTTTTATTTATACTATACAAGTAAATTTATTTATTTACTTTATATCTTGCTTCGCTAAGCTGATTACTCTTTGTAAGAACAACAGGCGACAATTTCGTTTGCGTTTTGCGCGTAATTTTAGCAGCTTGGGTGTTTTTGCTTAGCCTTGAAGAAGTTTGTTATTCCTGTAAGCGGCACTTCTACGGTATTGTCTTTCATTTTCAGTAATAATAGATTCTCTATATATTAATAAAACTTTTGATAAGTTACTTGATTTTGCATTTACTTTTTTTCTGTTTTGATTGTTGTCACACTTCGCATACACTCGATAGCTGACTTGTTCTTGTTACCATTTAGTGATGCAGTCACACCCAGCCTCCAGAGATGCAGTCACACCTAGCCTCCAGAGATACAGTCAGACCCAGCCTCCAGTGATGCAGTCACCCCAGCCTCCAGAGATGCAGTCACACTCAGCCTCCAGTGATGCAGTCATCCCAGCCTCCAGAGATGCAGTCACACCCAGCCTCCAGAGATGCAGTCACACCTAGCCTCCAGAGATGCAGTCACCCCCAGCCTCCAGAGATGCAGTCACCCCCAGCCTCCAGAGATGCAGTCACCCCAGCCTCCAGAGATGCAGTCACCCCCAGCCTCCAGTGGTGCAGTCACCCCAGCCTCCAGAGATGCAGTCACACTCAGCCTCCAGTGATGCAGTCACCCCAGCCTCCAGAGATGCAGTCACATCTAGTCTCCAGTGATGCAGCCACCCCAGCCTCCAGTGATGCAGTCACCCCAGCCTCCAGTGATGCAGTCACCCCAGCCTCCAGTGATGCAGCCACCCCCAGCCTCCAGTGATGCAGTCACCCCCAGCCTCCAGTGATGCAGTCACCCCCAGCCTCCAGTGATGCAGTCACCCCAGCCTGCAACGATGCACCATGCCACTGCTGGCTGTCACAGAGGAAGAGGTGATCAAGCGCCGGCTATTGGTGGAAGGCGACTCCGGCCGCGAGGACAAGAAGCTGCAGTACGCTACGCGGCAGCTGGCAGCCTGGCTGGAGGCCGCCCCCGCCCCGGCCAAAGACGGCCAGACCCTGCAGCAGCTGCTGGTTCACGTGGCCCAACTGGAGGCTGCGATGGGCCGCGCAGCCAGAGCAGAGGAAGTGAACAGGACCGAGCAGCAGCACTATCGGGCTCTGGGCGACCAGGTTGCCGAGGAGATTCAGGCTGCGGAAGCACGGATTGTGCAGTTGCAGGTGAGCTTGGGTCTCGTCGGAGAGATCTTTATTCGTGTCTTTCCTTTATTTTTACCACTCTCGGAAGACTGCCCTTAAACACCCCCAGTTGACCCTGTCCTTAAACACCCTCAATAGACCCTGTCCTTAAACACCCTCAATAGACCCTGTCCTTAAACACCATCCACAGACCCTGTCCTTAAACACCATCCATAGACCCTGTCCTTAAACACCATCCATAGACCCTGTCCTTAAACACCATCCACAGACCCTGTCCTTAAGCACCATCCACAGACCCTGTCCTTAAACACCATCCACAGACCCTGTCCTTAAACACCATCCACAGACCCTGTCCTTAAACACCATCCATAGACCCTGTCCTTAAGCACCATCCATAGACCCTGTCCTTAAACACCATCCATAGACCCTGTCCTTAAACACCATCCATAGACCCTGTCCTTAAACACCATCCACAGACCCTGTCCTTAAACACCATCCATAGACCCTGTCTTTAAACACCCTCAATAGACCCTGTCTTTAAACACCCTTAATAGACCCTGTCTTTAAACACCCTCAATAGACCCTGTCCTTAAACACCCTCAATAGACCCTGTCCTTAAACACCATCCACAGACCCTGTCCTTAAACACCATCCACAGACCCTGTCCTTAAACACCATCCACAGACCCTGTCCTTAAACACCATCCACAGACCCTGTCCTTAAACACCATCCATAGACCCTGTCCTTAAACACCATCCATAGACCCTGTCCTTAAACACCATCCATAGACCCTGTCCTTAAACACCATCCACAGACCCTGTCCTTAAACACCATCCACAGACCCTGTCCTTACACACCATCCATAGACCCTGTCCTTAAACACCATCCATAGACCCTGTCCTTAAACACCATCCACAGACCCTGTCCTTAAACACCATCCACAGACCCTGTCCTTAAACACCATCCACAGACCCTGTCCTTAAACACCATCCATAGACCCTGTCCTTAAACACCATCCATAGACCCTGTCCTTAAACACCATCAATAGACCCTGTCCTTAAACACCATCCATAGACCCTGTCCTTAAACACCATCCATAGACCCTGTCCTTAAACACCATCCATAGACCCTGTCCTTAAACACCATCCACAGACCCTGTCCTTAAACACCATCCACAGACCCTGTCCTTAAACACCATCCACAGACCCTGTCCTTAAACACCATCCACAGACCCTGTCCTTAAACACCATCCATAGACCCTGTCCTTAAACACCATCCATAGACCCTGTCCTTAAACACCATCCATAGACCCTGTCCTTAAACACCATCCATAGACCCTGTCCTCAATCTCACTGAGTAGTAATTAGCTGCCGAGGCTCCACACATTTGAATCTGTGAACAGCTACTCACGCCGTTTACCTCGCACTAAAATTCTTAACTCTCAGTCGGAGCTCGAGACGGCCATGCAGTGCCGCCGCAACCGTCAGGAATACGACACCCAGGCCGGCGTGATTCTCGGCCACCCCGACCGCGCCTCAAGTGAAGCTCGCCTAGCCGAAATGGGCGCCAGACTAGCCAGTTTGCGCCAGACTGACCGGCGCCTCGGCGCCAGGCTGGAAGCGCGCCGGCGCCAGTGCCGCCTGTTGGCAGCTGCTCTGCGCGATTTCTCGTCAGCCGCCGCGTTTGAAGAAGACGAAGGCGGCGAATCCGGCGACGCGACCGATTTGGAAGTCGAGCCGCCGGACGCGTCAGTCGAACCCGAGGAGGCTGCAGCGAATGATGAAGATAAAGATGTTGTAATGCTGAATAAGCCTTCGGCGTCTAGCAGCTAGCTGTCTTTGGTTTTGAGGCAAACAGCGAAACTTGCAAGACTGAGAAATCATGTCCCTCTCAACTACTTACTTATCCTAGTAGTATAAATGCCCATGTTTTCTCTTCTAACCACAATTATTATGACTTACTAGTTTAAACTAATTGCATTTTGGCGTGTTTCATTAACACGTGGCTTGTTATCAATGTTATCAATAAACATTTGAACAATAACAATATCCTGCTCTGTTGCCATCTTGAGGGTCTCTGTTTTGCTAATTTGCAATAGTTAAGTGTCATCATACATATATGATTGTCCAGATGGGGACTCTGTAGCTCTGTAGCATCAGAGGAGACGGGAATTATTGATATTCATAAAGCTTTTTGTTTAGAAAATTAGGATTTTGTGTTAATTTTTTTATTCTATGTACTGTACAATTGCATATGTCTTGCCTAAAAACACCATTAAAATGGCACAGCTCAGCTCATCGGTTTTATGAATCTAGTTTTAAACGAAAAGCTTTTTTGAATATCAATAGAGCTATAAGAACGACACAACGTATTAAAATATGAGCATTGGGTCTGCCTCCTATCCAAAGCAATAACATTTTTTGTGCTGAAAATTTCCATCTCCGTAGTGTATTTTTCGGCGAAAACCAGCCTCAAACATTCCCTGTCCTTCTGCTTGAGTAGTCCTTGTTCAAAAGATTAAAATTAGGTCTTCCTTCTGCTTGAGTAGTCCTTGTTCAAAAGATTAACATTGGGTCTTCCTTCTGCTTGAGTAGTCCTTGATCAAAAGATTAACATTAAGTCTGCCTTCCTTCTTAGGTCTTCCTTCTGCTTGAGTAGTCCTTGGTCAAAAGATTAACATTAAGTCTGCCTTCCTTCTTAGGTCTTCCTTCTGCTTGAGTAGTCCTTGGTCAAAAGATTAACATTAAGTCTGCCTTCCTTCTTAGGTCTTCCTTCTGCTTGAGTAGTCCTTGGTCAAAAGATTAACATTAGGTCTTCCTTCTGCTTGAGTAGTCCTTGGTCAAAAGATTAACATTAGGTCTTCCTTCTGCTTGAGTAGTCCTTGATCAAAAGATTAACATTAGGTCTGCCTTCCTTCTGCTTGAGTAGTCCTTGGTCAAAAGATTAATATTGGGTCTTCCTTCTGCTTGAGTAGTCCTTGATCAAAAGATTAACATTGGGTCTTCCTTCTGCTTGAGTAGTCCTTGATCAAAAGATTAACATTGGGTCTTCCTTCTGCTTGAGTAGTCCTTGATCAAAAGATTAACATTAGGTCTTCCTTCTGCTTGAGTAGTCCTTGATCGAAAGATTAACATCAGGTCTGCCTTCTTTCTTAGGTTTTCCTTCTGCTTGAGTAGTCCTTGATCGAAAGATTAACATCAGGTCTGCCTTCTTTCTTAGGTTTTCCTTCTGCTTGAGTAGTCCTTGATCGAAAGATTAACATTAGGTCTGCCTTCTGCTTGAGTAGTCCTTGGTCAAAAGATTAACATCAGGTCTGCCTTCCTTCTTAGGTCTTCCTTCTGCTTGAGTAGTCCTTGGTCCGCGTGCGTGCGGCCTGGCCTCGATTTACGTCAGCGCCGCCGCCCCCTTACAAAAAATTATCCAGAAATGTCCCACTACTCTACTGCAAGTAGGCTAGAAACGATTTTGACAAGCTAAACTTATTGCAAAATTGCAGGCCGCAAGCTTGCACAGCCAGCAGGCTGCCTCGAGCGGTGGCGCTGCTGCAGCCGCCGCCTCAGCTGCCGGTTCAACATCTGGCGGCTGCGGCTCCGCGTCGCGACTCCGCGTTGTTTGTGTTGTCGACCAGACCGCGCCTCTGGGAACCGCCGCCCCGGCGTCGCCGTCATTGACGTCAACGGCTCCCCGTCAGAAGGCGTTCGCCGATGTTGAGCGAGCCTGCAAGCGGTGAGACAACTGAAAAAATTGTCTTGGACTATAGGCTTAGTGTGTGCGAGTCTTGACAGAGGAGGGCGAACTCTAGCCCACAAAGCCTCTCTGTCCGGCTCTCGGGTTCTTTGAAACTCCACAATAGCTACTCGGCCCGCTCAGGGTCTTTTCTCAGCTCTCCCCTCCTCTCCTCTCCTCTCCTCTCTTTCTCCTCTTTTCTCCTAGCATTTATCTCTCATCTATTCTCCATTCTCGCCTCTCCTCTCCTTTCTTTTTCATCTCTCTCCTCTATTTCTTCTCCCTTCCTCTCTAATCTGGCCCGCAGACGCGAGCTAAATTATTTATCTGCCTCTGAGGATAAAAAGTTCGCCTACCCCTGTGATCTAAAAGAATTCTTAGAGGTGTAAGGTTCATTTTGTTTAAACTTTTGATTCGACAGCTGCTGACAGCTAAATTCTGCAGTCATGGATAAAAAAGCACTGCTAAAATAAACGATGGAACCGCATAATTTAATAGTTCTATGCTTATTTTATGCTATACTTTGTCAATGGTAATAATTATCGCAGCCATTTCAATTAGAGCCTATTTTAATTTGCCCAGCTGGTCAAATTTCAAGCCAAATTTGTCGAATTGAAAGTTTTAAAATTTGAATTGTGCATTTTAAACTGTATAGAATAATATTTAGCACTAAGAAAGCATTTCTATTTATGAAATAAACAAGGCATAGACAATAATAGCTGGTGAAATCTGTTAAAAATGTAGCTCGATTTTTAATTCTGTAATAAAAGGCCTGTTTCGCTTTTAAAACGCTTTTTTGTCTGAAAATTGTTTGTAGCAAAAATAAAAACCTTAGCACCAATTTAGTGTCCTAGACAAGATTTTAGCACCAATTTAGTGTCCTAGAGAAGAGTTTGGCACCAATTTAGTGTCCTAGACAAGAGTTTAGCACCAATTTAGTGTCCTAGACAAGAGTTTGGCACCAATTTAGTGTCCTAGACAAGAGTTTAGCACCAATTTAGTGTCCTAGACAAGAGTTTAGCACCAATTTAGTGTCCTAGACAAGAGTTTAGCACCAATTTAGTGTCCTAGACAAGAGTTTAGCACCAATTTAGTGTCCTAGACAAGAGTTTAGCACCAATTTAGTGTCCTAGACAAGAGTTTAGCACCAATTTAGTGTCCTAGACAAGAGTTTAGCACCAATTTAGTGTCCTAGACAAGAGTTTAGCTCCAATGTAGCATCCTAGAGGTATCCTACTTTAGAGTTTTGCGGCGCAAGCAGGCCTACTAATGAATTCCCAGAAATTTCAACTTTTACTCCTACAAGATAAGGTTTCAGGCCAGCGCTTTGAGGTCTGATATTATAGTTAGTTAACATTTGGCTGCAATGAACTATAAATCAATAAAAACTACACTTTAAAGCCAAGGATTGCACTGGACTCATGACACTACTGTTGTACAAGTCGTATTCAGTAGTCACAGCTGGTTTTAGTGTTCTAAATTATAGACATCTGTTGTTGTTTTTTCAGTCGCGATTTACGCATTGTTTTGTTTGTTTTCGCTTGTCCAACGCAAATTTGAGTCCTAATATGAGTAAATGCTAGTTGAACAGCTGGGTTGTTTATCGTTGGTTTTGTCAGTACATGCCGATTACGTAATAATTGTCGTTTATTTAACTACAACTTAGCAAAATTGCTCAGTCCTAACATCCGATTGTACTAAGCGCAATCATATGGCTTATAGTTGTTACATTGCGCATCTAACCGTTGCACAGGAGCAAAAAATATGCAAATTATTAATCATAATCCGCTTTGTTTCCAGTGTTGGCTTAACCTGCATCAGCTTTGGCCACATCATCAACGATGTGGACACTGCAGCTGAGCTGTTCTACAGTGCTCACGCCGTTATCGTCATGCTCACCGACTTGGTAATGCAGCTTAGAGACAGGCTTTGGTGTCTGCTGTGGTGTGCGACCCTGCGATCATGGGAACTTGGGAGCTTTGACCTTCATTTGTCCTTGCGGGACCTCTGCTAGCGTGTTAGTCTACATGTCGATGATGAGATTCTAATTGGGTCTAGATGATGAGATTCTAATTGGGTCTAGATCATGAGATTCTAATTGGGTCTAGATGATGATATTCTAATTGGGTCTAGATCATGAGATTCTAATTGGGTCTAGATGATGAGATTCTAATTGGGTCTAGATGATGAGATTCTTATTGGGTCTAGATGATGAGATTCTTATTGGGTCTAGATGATGATATTCTAATTGGGTCTAGATGATGATATTCTAATTGGGTCTAGATGATGAGATTCTAATTGGGTCTAGATGATGAGATTCTAATTGGGTCTAGATGATGAGATTCTTATTGGGTCTAGATGATGAGATTCTTATTGGGTCTAGATGATGAGATTCTATTGGGTCTAGATGATGAGATTCTAATTGGGTCTAGATGATGAGATTCTTATTGGGTCTAGATGATGAGATTCTTATTGGGTCTAGATGATGAGATTCTTATTGGGTCTAGATGATGAGATTCTTATTGGGTCTAGATGATGAGAGTCTATTGGGTCTAGATGATGAGATTCTAATTGGGTCTAGATGATGAGATTCTAATTGGGTCTAGATGATGATACTCTAATTGGGTCTAGATGATGAGATTCTAATTGGGTCTAGATGATGAGATTCTAATTGGGTCTAGATGATGATATTCTAATTGGGTCTAGATGATGAGATTCTAATTGGGTCTAGATGATGAGATTCTAATTGGGTCTAGATAATGAGCAAGGCTGATCGCACTGCTGCATGTCTTGAAGTCTAATACAAAATGTGTTTATTATTAAAGTTTCTTGTGAGAATAGAGGCTTATGTGTTTGTTTCCAGCTTTTTTGTTGTTTTAATTTTTTGTTGAAGGCGCAGCGCAAATGATAAATAGAATTTTTTGTTATTGCGTTTCAACCGTTATGGCCAGACGAGTACTTTTAGTTTTTTACGGGTTTGTGTAAAATAAATATTAAGTATTAGTCCAGTTAAAGTACTCGCTTGTCTCACACTAACTCTTCCAAGTCTTGGCAGTTTGTGTCAGTTTTATTCCTACTAATCTGGTTAGCTATTACTCGCTATGATCTGCGAGGGAGCTGGCGTTTTTGATAGCTTTTTGAAATCCTAACTCACTTCTAATCCACTCTAACCCACATCTAATAGTCCCTAATCCACTGCTAGAATGGTCCCTAATCCACTGCTAGAATAGTCCATAATCCACTGCAGAATCGTCCTTAATCCACCTCTAATAGTCCCTAATCCCCCTCTAATAGTCCCTAATCCACTGCTTGAATGGTCCCTAATCCACTGCTAAAATGGTCCCTAATCCACTGCTAGAATGGTCCCTAATCCACTGCTAGAATGGTCCCTAATCCACTGCTAGAATGGTCCCTAATCCACTGCTAGAATGGTCCCTAATCCACTGCTAGAATGGTCCCTAATCCACTGCTAGAATGGTCCCTAATCCACTGCTAGAATGGTCCCTAATCCACTGCTAGAATACGCTCGTAGTTACATATCTACACACATTAGAACAATATGAGGTGGTTAGTGCGGCTCTGGTGCCTGCAGTTATTTTATTTGTTTGTTGTGAATCAATGATTTTCTGTTTGGTGTTGTTAATCCCTCAGCAGCAGTTTTATGAGGCTGGTACAAGTGCTGTACTAGTGCAATCCTGGCGTCAGTAAATTATAAATATTAATTATGCAATCCATATTTTTGCACAGCTCTATTTATCAGAATTTCAATACGATATCGCTCAAAATTGACACTTCATTAGCAGCCAAATTTTGCGGAAACTCGGAATCATAAAAAATTATTAATTGATATTTTATTTGCACGGCTAATTCCATTGGTATCTGTTGCTACTGACTAGTTCTCAAGCTTGCAACTTGCTCTATGCCTTGGCTTTTACCAATTGCTACTTATCAGTAGTGAGGCCTAGATTATCTCTGCTAGCAATTTAATTGGAATTTTGATTTTTTATTTATTGCACTAAATTTGCTAACAACAATACAGGTTAGATGTTGATCTGCATAAGGTCCAGTTCACCCACCTGGACTATGGCACCACTACCGCTCTGCACGAGTTTTACAATTCAGAGGTGGCCATAACGGAAATGTCTGCCAAGGTTTGTCTTACTGGCGACAGCTGTGAGAAACGCAAACACCCCGGGTTCGAATCTTCACGAGGCATAGAGTAGTGTGCTCACTGTCTGATGAGATAAGTAGTCAGGGTCGACTGTTGTTTGTGTTCGTCTTTTGCTTTCTGAGCCATCTGGCACACGCCGATAGCCCGTTGAAAACGATACCCGTGACAAGAATCGTTAAAGAGATGTGCAAACAACTCACTGGTGACTCTATCAACTCCGGGCCGATTCTTGTGACTTTTTAACGACTCAAACCGACTATTATGCGACAGAGAGGCGACTTCATGTCATGAGCGCATCACGCATGAGTTGTAGAACCGTCCAAGAGTCGTTGTGTTGGCGCTTAACTTTCTACTAACTCAAGTAGACGGGGGGGGGCCGTAGCCCAGCGGTCTAGCGCAGGCTCTGGTGTGCCAGCGACCCAGGCTCGATTCCAAGTGCAGCCACATTAATTTGGGGCTAAATTGGAATCTCGGCTTGGCTCTGCTCGTGCAATTAACGGCCTTGATAGCCAACCCCCCAAGGCGCAGTGAGGTGTACATGCCTAACGATAATATAAAGTTAGGGCCGCTGTACACTCCTGTGTGAGTGTGTGCCTGCGTACGTATCCGCGCGCTTGTATGCCTGCTCAGGGGAGTCGGCGGAATGGGCAGTAATGCCTCTCGCCGGTTGTGTGCCTATGTCGCTTAAAGTGCGCCAGGGTGCACACAACCCCCTGCCTCTAATAAAAGAAATAAAACTCAAGTAGACTATAAAGAGTCGTGATAAATGTGAAATGCGATTCTAATCCATAAAGTGACGCAGATGCGCTTTAGACGCAACTCAGTGATTCCACAGCGAATCTGCGGCCCCACAGTCACTTGCGTCGCCCCAGAGCTGTTTCAGAGTCGCAGACAATTAAAACACCTCAAATTGACTCTTGGACGACTCTGAAGACGACATTTTAGCCACTTGTACCGCTAAATCTTGTCGTCTAAAGTCTGGGGCGACGCAAGTGACTATTGGGACGTTTCTTGGCCTTTGGTACCGTTTTCATCGGGCACAACAGAAGTGTTTAGTACCGGAAATTTCTGCAGACAGGGCAGCAAAAAAGAAAGCTTTGCGATCTTTTGACTTTATGCTTGGTTGAGGCCTTTGGTTGCTGTCTCTATGCTTTGTGCTGTGTGTGTGTGGGTATGTGTGTTTTTTGTGTTGCGGCAGCAGCAAGGCCTGGAGATGGAGATGAACGAGAGGGATTGCCGCCTATATAAGGCGAGCCGGAACAGCGAGTGTAGCGCCATGCAAATTCATGCAAATCTCAGGCCGAGGACTTGCCTTACCAACCCCCACCCCCATCCCCATCGCCATCGCCATTCTCCACTTCCTCCTTCGCTCCGTTCCTGAGCAATGCGAGGCTGTATGTGCGCCTACCAGCCCAGATGATGAGAAGTTTGGCGTCTGACACTCTCAGTTGGCTAGCAGCGATAATATAGAGAGCGGGCCTAGCGCATTCTTATCCTTGCCGAGTTATGGGAGTCGGGGGCTGCATCGCCCGTCCTAATGGGCGAAATTGGCTGCATCGTTGCTTTTTCCCATTTCTCTCTCTCTCTCTTGCTTCCTCCTGTCCTGCTCAAAGCTCCCCCCAAGGCCAATATTAGTTTTAGTAAATATATGCTGTTACTTACACAGCCTGCCTACGAATACTTCTATTCAATGGCAACTACACTGACAGTTGTGAATCATGCACTTGTCATTCGCTGATTTTTTCATTTTAAATTATCTCATAGTAATTTTTTTACTTTTAGAAGAAATCCGCTGCTTTTATCCTGTTTTTCTTATCATCTTTTTAGGCCTCAGTTAAACCTGTTGCTGCTTTAGCTGGCTTTATTTGTTTTTTCCTGTTTAGTTGTTCCTAATTTTTATCACCTCGTCCGCAGGTCCAGCAGTACTCAATCCTGTATCACCTGGGCGTTAGGGAGAGTCTGGGCATGCGGGACAACATTATTCTGGTGCACGACCTGAATAAGGATGAGACCGACTCGCTGCGGGTGAGTGCGGCTTTTGGCCTGAGGATCTGGGAGGCTGGCCCAGCAACTGAAGATCGGGAAGGCTGGCCCAGCAACTGAGGATCTGTGAGGCTGGCCAAGCAACTGAGGATCTGGGAGGCTGGCCCAGCAACTGAGGATCTGGGAGGCTGGCCCAGCAACTGAGGATCTGGGAGGCTGGCCCAGCAACTGAGGATCTGGGAGGCTGGCCCAGCGACTGAGGATATGGGAGGCTGGCCCAGCAACTGAGGATATGGGAGGCTGGCCCAGCAGCTGAAGATCTGGGAGGCTGGCCCAGCAACTGAGGATATGGGAGGCTGGCCCAGCAGCTGAAGATCTGGGAGGCTGGCCCAGCAACTGAGGATCTGGGAGGCTGGCCCAGCAACTGAGGATCTGGGAGTCTGTGAAGATCTGGGAGCCTGGCCCAAAAACTGAGGATCTGGGAGGCTGGCCCAGCAACTGAGGATCTGGGAGGCTGTGAAGATCTGGGAGGCTGGCCCAGCGACTGAAAATCTGGGAGGCTGGCCCAGCAACTGAGGATCTGGGAGGCTGGCCCAGCAACTGAGGATCTGGGAGGCTGTGAAGATCTGGGAGGCTGGCCCAAAAACTGATGATCTGGGAGGCTGGCCCAGCGACTGAGGATCTGGGAGGCTGGCCCAGCAACTGAGGATCTGGGAGGCTGGCCCAGCAACTGAGGATCTGGGAGGCTGGCCCAGCGACTGAGGATCTGGGAGGCTGTCCCAGCGACTGAGGATCTGGGAGGCTGGACCAGCAACTGAGGATCTGGGAGGCTGGCCCAGCAACTGAGGATCTAGGAAGCTGGCCCAGCAACTGAGGATCTGGGAGGCTGGCCCAGCAACTGAGGATCTGGGAGGCTGGCCCAGCAACTGAGGATCTGGGAGGCTGGCCCAGCAACTGAGGATCTGGGAGGCTGGCCCAGCAACTGAGGATCTGGGAGGCTGTCCCAGCGACTGAGGATCTGGGAGGCTGGCCCAGCAACTGAGGATCTGGGAGGCTGGACCAGCAACTGAGGATCTGGGAGGCTGGCCCAGCAACTGAGGGTCTGTGAGCAGTCTACTAAAAGCAGCAACCCAGCAGTCAGCCGCAGCCACTGCCCCTACCCCGCAGAACTCGCTGTCCGCCTCCTACCGGCTGTTCCCCTACCTGGTGGACGACAGCACGGGCCGATGCGTGGTGCCGGACTCTGCCTGCCACAAGCTGCTGCTGACCAACTGCCACACCGGCCACGACCACGGCACAGACTCGCTGCTGCTCACCAAGCTCAAGCGAGCACTTCGGGAAGTTGAGTCCACCTCGAAGGCGCAGCTGAAGGAGAAATTTCTAGACGATCTTCAGAAGGCCCGACTGGAGTACAAGGGCGACTGCTTAAAAGAGTTCCTGCGCAGAATGCGATCCAGACTGGACGATCCGGACCTCATCTCGCCGGACATCATACTCAACATGCTGCTCAGCTACCGCAAGGCCCAGGACTACTCGGCCATGGTTGGCCTAGTCGAGGAGCTCAAGACTCTGCCGCACGCCAAGCACCTTGTCGACATCGTCAGCATCCAGAACCTGTACGCCTTCGCGCTCAATCGGCGGAATCGGCCAGGCGATCGCAAGGAAGCTCTCGAGGTGATCCTGCGGGCTGTACAGCGCTGCGACAAGCCGGTGCCGGATATGCTCAGCCTTGTTGGCCGCATCTATAAGGACATGTTCACCGACTCCGACTACACCGATACTGAGAGCCTGGCGCACGCCACTGAATGGTACCGCAAGGGATTCGAAGTGAGCATCCTTGAATTGAATTAAGTTTTGCTCGAATAAGATTTGAAGTCCTCTCATTTTCTCGCTTCCCCTTCCCCTCCTTTCTTCCCCTTTCCCCTCCTTTCCCTTTCCCCTCCTTTCTTCCCCTTTCCCCTCCTTTCCCTTTCCCCTCCTTTCTTCCCCTTTCCCCTCCTTTCCCTTTCCCCTCCTTTCTTCCCCTCTCCCCTCCTTTCTTCCCCTTTCCCCTCCTTTCCCTTTCCCCTCCTTTCTTCCCCTCTCCCCTCCTTTCCCTTTCCCCTCCTTTCTTCCCCTTTCCCCTCCTTTCCCTTTCCCCTCCTTTCTTCCCCTTTCCCCTCCTTTCCCTTTCCCCTCCTTTCTTCCCCTCTCCCCTCCTTTCTTCCCCTTTCCCCTCCTTTCCCTTTCCCCTCCTTTCTTCCCCTCTCCCCTCCTTTCTTCCCCTTTCCCCTCCTTTCTTCCCCTTTCCCCTCCTTTCTTCCCCTTTCCCCTCCTTTCTTCCTCTTTCCCCTCCTTTCTTCCCCTTTCCCCTCCTTTCTTCCCCTCTCCCCTCCTTTCTTCCCCTTCCCCTCCTTTCTTCCCCTTTCCCCTCCTTTCCCTTTCCCCTCCTTTCTTCCCCTTTCCCCTCTTTTCTTCCCCTTTCCCCTCCTTTCTTCCCCTTTCCCCTCCTTTCTTCCTCTTTCCCCTCCTTTCTTCCCCTTTCCCCTCCTTTCTTCCCCTCTCCCCTCCTTTCTTCCCCTTTCCCCTCTTTTCTTCCCCTTTCCCCTCTTTTCTTCCCCTTTCCCCTCCTTTCTTCCCCTTTCCCCTCCTTTCTTCCCCTTTCCCCTCCTTTCTTCCTCTTTCCCCTCCTTTCTTCCCCTTTCCCCTCCTTTCTTCCTCTTTCCCCTCCTTTCTTCCCCTTTCCCCTCCTTTCTTCCTCTTTCCCCTCCTTTCTTCCCCTTTCCCCTCCTTTCTTCCTCTTTCCCTTCCTTTCTTCCCCTTTCCCCTCCTTTCTTCCTCTTTCCCCTCTTTTCTTCCCCTTTCCCCTCCTTTCTTCCCCTTTCCCCTCCTTTCTTCCCCTTTCCCCTCCTTTCTTCCCCTTTCCCCTCCTTTCTTCCCCTTTCCCCTCCTTTCTTCCCCTTTCCCCTCCTTTCTTCCCCTTTCCCCTCCTTTCTTCCCCTAACCCTCCTTCCTTCTCCTTTCTCATCCTGTGTCCCCCTTGCTTTTTTCTCCCCCCCTCTTATATGCCTTTCTCTCACCGAATGAGCTAGTTGCTAGTTACATAGATTAACCACAATCGCCTCTCTCTCCGCAAACAGGTGCAACCGAACGAATACTCGGGCATAAACCTGGCCACCCTGCTAGTAGTCTCGGGCCAGGAGCTGAGCTCGAACTCCGAGCTCCAACGCGTGGCTCTGGTGCTCAACAACCTGATTGGCAAGAAGGGCTCCCTCCGCGACCTCAAAGACTACTGGGACGTGGCCACGTTCTTCGAGATCAGCGTGCTGGCTGAGAACTATAACAAAGCCTGTGTAGCGGCCGAGTGCATGTTCAAGCTGGACCCGCCCGCCTGGCACATCAAGTCCACCATCAACAACATCCAACTCATCAATCGGTTCCGGCAGAAGAAGGAGATCGAGCGCAGGGAGCCGCAGCCGGCCGTAACGGAGGACCGGCACAAGGAGGCGTTTCACTTCTGGGTGGACTTTTTCAACGCGGCAACCACCAGCCAGCCGGGCGGGCCGGCCGCCGGCAGCAAAGACGCTGCAGGGGCGTCGGTGTCGGCCGAAGGCGGAGGCGACAGCAGCCCTCCAGCGGGCCCGGCCCTCTACCACGTGCTGGTGCAGGAGTCCGACCAGGTGTTCCAACCGAGCTACCTGCAGCTAAACCTGGACGCTGAGCCCCGCTCGCTGGCCCTGTGGTATATCACCGGCACTGCCGGCAGTGGCGTCGGCGGGCACGCCGAAGATTCCAAAAGCGGCGTCGGCGGCGGCGGTGGCGTCGCCAGCTCGGGCAGCGGCGATTGGTTCTTTCCCGAGCACCAGATTCGCCGGATTAGTCTGGCTAAGAAAGACCCTCGCGGAGTCTACCTGTTTGTGCTGTCCGCCGCGGACGACTTCCACCTGCTGTTCCCCTCGGAGCACATGCGGAAATTGTTCTACAACTCAGCCACCACCACACTGCTGTCTGTGGCGCAGGGAGACGAAGATCTCGAAGAGGCCTTTGATCAGGTGGGTTTGCGGCGTGTCTAATTTGGGGATGTGTCACTGCAATCTGTGATGTGTCACTGTGTGCAATCTGTGATGTGTCACTGTGTGCAATCTATGATGTGTCACTGTGTGCAATATGTGATGTGTCACTGTGTGCAATCTGTGATGTGTCACTGTGCAATCTATGATGTGTCACTGTGTGCAATCTGTGATGTGTCACTGTGCAATCTATGATGTGTCACTGTGTGCAATCTGTGATGTGTTACTGTGTGCAATATGTGATGTGTCACTGTGTGTAATCTGTGATGTGTCACTGTGTGCAATATGTGATGTGTCACTGTGTGCAATCTGTGATGTGTCACTGTATGCAATCTGTGATGTGTCACTGTGTGCAATATGTGATGTGTCACTGTGTGCAATATGTGATGTGTCACTGTGTGCAATCTGTGATGTGTCACTGTATGCAATCTGTGATGTGTCACTGTGTGCAATATGTGATGTGTCACTGTGTGCAATATGTGATGTGTCACTGTGTGCAATCTGTGATGTGTCACTGTGTGCAATCTGTGATGTGTCACTGTGTGCAATCTGTGATGTGTCACTGTGTGCAATCTGTGATGTGTCCCTAAAATATGAAAATGTGATTTTGTATTCTAGGAACATCCGCATAGCAACATCTGACACCTGACTAACGCTCGGTCTCCCCCCCCCCAGGTCGTAGAATTCGACTACGAACTGGACGACCGAGGCGGCGGCGGTCGCAAGCTGCTGGGCCGGGGCACCTTCGGCACGGTGTACGCCGGCATTGAGAAGCGGCGCCAGATGAAGATCGCAATTAAGGAGATCAATGAGGATCAGGTGAAAGAGGTTCAGGCGCTGCACGAAGAGATCCGTCTGCACTCCCGGCTGAACCATCGGAATATTGTGCGCTACTTGGGGTCCATGTCCGAGGCCGGGATTATCAAGATCTTCATGGAGCAGGTGCGACCGGTTTGGCTGCATGAGTGTATCTGGGGCTAATTGTCTAATAGCCTCAAACATTGGAGCTAATAGTCTCTATACGTTGGAGCTAAGAGCCTCTAGACATTAGAGCTAGTAGCCTCTAGACATTGGAGCTAATAGCCTCGGGACATTAGAGATAATAGCCTCTAGACATTAAAGCTAATAGCCTCTAGAGATTAGAGCTAATAGCCTCTAGAGATTAGAGATAATAGCCTCTAGACATTAAAGCTAATAGCCTCTAGAGATTAGAGCTAATAGCCTCGAGACATTAGAGATAATAGCCTCTAGACATTAAAGCTAATAGCCTCTAGAGATTAGAGCTAATAGCCTCGAGACATTAGAGATAATAGCCTCTAGACATTAGGGCTAATAGATCGTAGCCTCTAGACCTTGAAGCGAACAGCCTCTAGATATTGGAGCAATATGTAGTCTCTAGATACTGCAGCTAAAAGCCTCTAGACATGGAAGCTAATAGCCTCTAGATGCTATAACTTTACCCCGCCACATGCCCGCAGGTGCCCGGCGGCTCTCTGAGCTCCCTGCTCAAGAAGAACGGCCCCCTGTCGGAGCAGATCACTGCCTATTATTCCTACCAGATTCTGGAAGGCCTGCAGTATCTGCACGACAATAAAATTGTCCACCGCGACATCAAAGGCGACAACATTCTGGTGAACACGTACAGCGGCGTGTTGAAGATCTCGGACTTCGGCACCAGCCGCCGCCTGGTTGGCATGGCCCCGGCTGCCACTTTCACCGGCACAATCCAGTACATGAGCCCTGAAGTCATCGACCTCGGCATCAAAGGCTACGGCCTGCCGGCTGACGTCTGGTCCTTCGGCTGCACAGTGATCGAGATGCTGACTGGCCAGCCGCCCTTCATTGAGCTGGGCTCCGTGCAGGCCACCATGTTCAAAGTGGGGTTCTATAAGGTGAGCATTTGGGATACCTCAGGTCAAAGGTTCAAATTCCTCAGGTCACAGCTTCAGCTACCTCAGGTCAAAGCTTCAGCTACCTCAGGTCATAGCTTCAGCTACCTCAGGTCATAGCTTCAGCTACCTCATGTCATAGCTTCAGCTACCTCAGGTCAAACTTCAGCTACCTCATGTCATAGCTTCAGCTACCTCAGGTCAAACTTCAGATATCTCATGTCATAGCTTCAGCTACCTCATGTCATAGCTTCAGCTACCTCATGTCATAGCTTCAGCTACCTCATGTCATAGCTTCAGCTACCTCATGTCATAGCTTCAGCTACCTCATGTCAAAGCTTCAGCTACCTCATGTCATAGCTTCAGCTACCTCATGTCATAGCTTCAGCTACCTCATGTCATAGCTTCAGCTACCTCAGGTCAAACTTCAGCTACCTCATGTCATAGCTTCAGCTACCTCAGGTCAAACTTCAGATATCTCATGTCATAGCTTCAGCTACCTCATGTCATAGCTTCAGCTACCTCATGTCATAGCTTCAGCTACCTCATGTCATAGCTTCAGCTACCTCATGTCATAGCTTCAGCTACCTCATGTCAAAGCTTCAGCTACCTCATGTCATAGCTTCAGCTACCTCATGTCATAGCTTCAGCTACCTCATGTCATAGCTTCAGCTACCTCAGGTCAAACTTCAGCTACCTCATGTCATAGCTTCAGCTACCTCAGGTCAAACTTCAGATATCTCATGTCATAGCTTCAGCTACCTCATGTCAAAGCTTCAGCTACCTCATGTCATAGCTTCAGCTACCTCATGTCATAGCTTCAGCTACCTCATGTCATAGCTTCAGCTACCTCAGGTCATAGCTTCAGCTACCTCATGTCATAGCTTCAGCTACCTCAGGTCAAAGCTTCAGCTACCTCATGTCATAGCTTCAGCTACCTCATGTCAAAGCTTCAGCTACCCCAGGTCAAAGTTTCAGCTACCTCAGGTCACAGCTTCAGCTAGTCATTATTATTCCCCATTTGCGTAGGTGCACCCAGACATCCCGGAGGCCAGCAGCAAGACCTGCTCAGACTTCTGCCTGCAGTCCTTCGCCATCGACCCCAACCAGCGGGCCACCTGCGCCCAGCTTTTGGCTCACGATTTCCTGGCCGAGGCCGCCCGCCTGCTGCACCGGAAGCGGGGCACCAACCGAGGCATCAGCCGCACCGACCAGGCCGCCAGTGGCGGCGGCGGCAGCGGCGGTGCCGGTGGCGGAGGCAGGCGGCACCCGCACCACCTGGCCTCCATCGATGTTGCTGCCGCCCACGCAGCGACTGTCACGTCGGCCTCAGCAACGGTGACCCCGACTTCCGCCTGCGCTCACAACGCCGCTGTGGCAGCCGCCGCCGTAGCTGGCAGCGCATCGGCGGCGAACACGCCGAGCCCGCCGTCGTCCAGCGCCGCCGACCATCTGCTCAGCCCGTTCATCAGCGACGTGCCCAGCAGCAGCGGCAGCAGCAACACCAGCAACAAGTTCTTCTTGCTCCGCAAAGACTCCGAGCGTCGGGAGACTCTGCACGGCATCATGCTGCAGGATTGGACCGAGATTGTGCAGCGCTGGATCCAGCTTCTCGGCGATCAGCACTGCGACTGCAGCGCCGCCTCTTCCTCCGCCGCCACTGCCGACGAAGCTGGTGCCGCTGCTGCTGCCGCAGCCTCAGCCTCCGCGACCATCAACGTGCCCGACTCCGACCTGCTCGCCCAGGTGCTGCGCGCGTTCGCCGCCTACATCAAAGAGCGCCAGGCTCGATTCGCCGAACTGGAGGACGCCATGCGCCGCCTGGTGTCCGCCTCGGGCTACCGGACCGCCAGCCTGGCCGTCTACTCGCTCGGCGAGGCCGTCACCGCCACCCTGCGCCGCCGGCACATCCAGCCGCACTGGGTGTTCGCCCTGGACAGCATCCTCAGGGATGCCATCGAAGCGGCCGCCCGCTGCCTGCCAGCCTCCAATCCGGCCGCCGCTGCCGATGCTGCCGCCGGCGATGGCGCAGCAGCTGCTGACAACGGCGCCGAGGACGAGGACGCGCTGACGTCCGGTGTGTCGACTTACGACAGCCGCGACGCCAGCGGCACAGCGGGGGCCAGACCGCAGCAGCAGCCGCAGCTGCAGCGTCGGCAGTCGCAACAGCAGCAGCAGTCGCCTCCGGCGCCTTCCATGGCGATCTCCGCCGCTGTCAACTCCGAAGCCTCGTCAGAACACCTCGACAGGCTTCGCCGACGCTACAGTGAAGCGACGTCCGAGTACGCCCGCCTGCTGGAGCGGGCCTGCGCCGGCCGGCTGGCCGAGTGCCAGCAGCTCCGCCTTCGGCTGCAATCGTCGTCGGCCGAGTCAGAAACTGCGGCGGCCGCCGCCGACGCCTCGGACGCGGACACGGTGAGGATCGACCCGGACATGGCGGCCTGGGCGGAGCGCGAGGCCCGAGTGTCCAGCGTCGATGTCGCCGTGCTGGCCCTGCAGGATTTCGATTTGGAGACGCTGCTGCTGTGCGACAAAGAGGATCTGAGCCGGGCGCCGATCCGGTGAGTGCGGGACCGGTCTGGGGTCATTCAAATCTTGTCTCCCCGATCCCTACAGCCTTCCAGTGCCGATCAACATGAGGTGGCTCAATGGTTAACTCAAATCTCAACCTCAGATCCATCAGTTTCGAACTTCGTAGATCCCTTAATCTTATTCTACTAGATCTCACCCTAGATCCCTAAATCTCACCCTAGATCCCTAAATCTCACCCTAGATCCCTAAATCTCACCCTAGATCCCTAAATCTCACCCTAGATCCCTAAATCTCACCATAGATCTTTAAATGTCACCCTAGATCCATAAATCCCACCATAGGTTTCTAAATCTCATCTTAGATCCCTACATCTTACCCTAGATCCCTAAATCTCACTTTAGATTCTTAACTTTCACCATTGATCCCTAAATCTCACTCTAGATCCCTAAATCTCACCATAGATTCCTAAATCCCGCCATAAATTCCCAACTCTCACTCTAGATCCCTAAATCTCACCCTTCGTAGATCCTTAAGTCCCACCTTTCCCAGATCACTGAAACTCGTCTTCTAGATCCCTAACTTCCACCTCTAGATCCATAAACCTCATTCTCTAATCTAGATCTCTAACTCTAGAGAAGCCCCTTAGGCAAAATCCCTAGATTCTATACTTAGATTTCTATTCTACTATTCTGCAGCAAATTATATAGGTCCCTGTTTTATTCCTATTACGCAGAGGCGGCGCAGTTGTCAGACTCTGGCAGGCGATTCTCAGGCACCGAGCCAGCCAGCAACAACAGCAGCAGCAGCAATCTTCATCTGAAGCACCTGGCAACCCAGGTACCGAAGCCCAGCACTAATTGGCAATAGCATATTCAATAGAGAGTTCAAACTTCAGTAATTATCAGTAATTAATAGTGATTGTTATTCAGTAGCTTCATTGAATTGTCTTGTGTATATATATTTTATGTACCCTCCTCGCGTACAGACTGCAACAGATATTTACCTGTCATAGTTTCTGTGACCAATAACTGATCAATTGTCTCAGTTGTCAAACTGAAAGTCTAGCAGAGCCCAACCTTTGCATGATGAACAAGTGTTAAGCACTTTTTTCTACCTTTTCGTTTTTTATTTCCCTCTGCAGTGCTGCATGATTTTGTCTGATTTTTCAAATTGGAGCGCGTGTTAGCAACTGCTGAGAGTTGTCTCCATCAGTTTCATCAGTTGCTGGGCCAGCCTCCCAGATCCCCAGTTGCTGGGTCAGCCTCCCAGATCCCCTGTTGCTAGGCCAGCCTCCCAGATCCTCAGTTGCTGGGCCAGCCTCCCAGATCCTCAGTTGCTGACCAGCCTCCCAGATCCTCAGTTGCTAGGCCAGCCTCCCAGATCCTCAGTTGCTGGGCCAGCCTCCCAGATCCTCAGTTGCTGACCAGCCTCCCAGATCCTCAGTTTCTGGGCCAGCCTCCCAGATCCCCAGTTGCTGGGTCAGCCTCCCAGATCCTCAGTTGCTAGGCCAGCCTCCCAGATCCTCAGTTGCTGGGCCAGCCTCCCAGATCCTCAGTTGCTGACCAGCCTCCCAGATCCTCAGTTGCTGGGCCAGCCTCCCAGATCCTCAGTTGCTGGGCCAGCCTCCCAGATCCTCAGTTGCTGACCAGCCTCCCAGATCCTCAGTTTCTGGGCCAGCCTCCCAGATCCCCAGTTGCTGGGTCAGCCTCCCAGATCCCCTGTTGCTAGGCCAGCCTCCCAGATCCTCAGTTGCTGGGCCAGCCTCCCAGATCCTCAGTTGCTGACCAGCCTCCCAGATCCTCAGTTGCTGGGCCAGCCTCCCAGATCCTCAGTTGCTGGGCCAGCCTCCCAGATCCTCAGTTGCTGACCAGCCTCCCAGATCCTCAGTTGCTGGGCCAGCCTCCCAGATCCTCAGTTGCTGGGCCAGCCTCCCAGATCCTCAGTTGCTGGGCCAGCCTCCCAGATCCTCAGTTGCTGGGCCAGCCTCCCAGATCCTCAGTTGCTGGGCCAGCCTCCCAGATGCTCAGTTGCTGGGCCAGCCTCCCAGATCCTCAGTTGCTGGGCCAGCCTCCCAGATGCTCAGTTGCTGACCAGCCTCCCAGATCCTCAGTTGCTGGGCCAGCCTCCCAGATCCTCAGTTGCTGGGCCAGCCTCCCAGATCCTCAGTTGCTGGGCCAGCCTCCCAGATCCTCAGTTGCTGGGCCAGCCTCCCAGATCCTCAGTTGCTGGGCCAGCCTCCCAGATCCTCAGTTGCTGGGCCAGCCTCCCAGATCCTCAGTTGCTGGGCCAGCCTCCCAGATCCTCAGTTGCTGGGCCAGCCTCCCAGATCCTCAGTTGCTGGGCCAGCCTCCCAGATCCTCAGTTGCTGACCAGCCTCCCAGATCCTCAGTTGCTGACCAGCCTCCCAGATGCTCAGTTGCTGACCAGCCTCCCAGATCCTCAGTTGCTGGGCCAGCCTCCCAGATCCTCAGTTGCTGGGCCAGCCTCCCAGATCCTCAGTTGCTGGGCCAGCCTCCCAGATCCTCAGTTGCTGGGCCACCGCCAGACTCCCAGATCCTCAGACTAAATTTATTTCAATGCAGTGTCTCCCCTCCCAGAGCCGCAAGAAATGTATTATGGAGACTGGATCAGCTTAACCAAATTACAGTATTACATATTCCAGTTTTAGCATAGATGGACCCATGCCGTATACGAGCCACTGATGTTTTGTCAAGTCAAATTTTGTCATTTTCCGCTCCGTTGGTCGCGTGTCCATTCTGCAGGAATTCATTCAGTCTTTATGATCTTTTATACCCTTCCCTAAGTTGAGCTTGATTGCAAATGAAAAAAAGTAAAATTAAGTTATGAAAAATACACTTTTTAAGCCTCAACCGGATCTCCACAGCACGCATGAGTAGGCTTACCGGGTCACGAGATAAGTTGTGTGTTAGAAGTCAGTACAAATGTAGAACCAGTGTGTGCAATTAATTAAATTAGCCCGTTCTCTGTCCACTACACTTACTATGCTTTGATCTGTTTGCCACACTTATAATTGCATGTATACATAGATTCATGTTTGTAACTATTGAATATATATTAATCATTAACTGCTCTGGATCTTCTCCTTCTGTTGGAAACCACTGATTTACTGGCCCAAGTTTATAAGCCTGTGTGAGTACTTCGGTTACTTTGGCTAATTTTATGCATTATTGGGTCAGGTGCGTAGATTGATGG
Organism: Macrostomum lignano; assembly: GCA_002269645.1. Taxonomy (NCBI): domain Eukaryota; kingdom Metazoa; phylum Platyhelminthes; family Macrostomidae; genus Macrostomum; species Macrostomum lignano. The sequence goes on along the minus strand of NIVC01002262.1, from coordinate 45,288 downwards.
GTCAGGTGTGTAGATTGATGGGTCAGGTGTGTAGATTGTGGGATTAGGTGTGTAGATTGATGGGTCAGGTGTGTAGATTGATGGGTCAGGTGTGCAGATTAATAGGTCAGGTGTGTAGATTGATGGGTCAGGTGTGTAGATTGATGGGTCAGGTGTGCAGATTAATAGGTCAGGTGTGTAGATTGATGGGTCAGGTGTGTAGATTGATGGGTCAGGTGTGCAGATTAATAGGTCAGGTGTGTAGATTGATGGGTCAGGTGTGCAGATTAATAGGTCAGGTGTGTAGATTGATTGGTCAGGTGTGCAGATTAATAGGTCAGGTTTGTAGATTGATGGGTCAGGTGTGCAGATTAATAGGTCAGGTGTGTAGATTGATTGGTCAGGTGTGCAGATTAATAGGTCAGGTGTGTAGATTGATGGGTCGGGTGTGCAGATTAATAGGTCAGGTGTGTAGATTGATGGGTCGGGTGTGTAGATTGATGGGTCAGGAGTGTAGAATGATGGGTCAAGGTGTGTAGATTATTTGTGTCAGGTGTGTAGATTGATGGGTCAGGTGTGTAGATTGATGGGTCGGGTGTGCAGATTAATAGGTCAGGTGTGTAGATTGATGGGTCAGATACAATAGGTCAGATGGAAGATTCCTGTAGTGCAGAATTTCACTCCGGGATGCTTGTGTACCTTTTATCCTTTTGCCAGGGACTCCAGAGCTCGGAGCGTCACTTTGCTTGCAGACTCAGAAGTAGGAGTTCTCTGCTTTGTAGAAGCATTTCTAAGTCAAAGCAAATTGGCCAGGAATTTGTGAAAATCCGTGTCTGAGCAAACTTCGAATCCCAGCTCGCATATTCCAGTTGCTCAAATTTGTCTATGGCCATCAGTCCGTGCACAAAGGACAAGAGCCTCGTGCATTTGCATAGCGAATGCCTTCAAATTTCCAAGTCAGGAAATTGACTCATTTTCCATTCCAGCATTTTGAGTTCTTTGAATCATCGAGCTCATTAGTCTGGGGAAGTTCGAGCGGTCGAGCTTTATGAGAACTCGCATTCGAAACTCGAATTGAATAGAAAATGAGACCAGAAAAAGTTTAGGATTTGGGATTAACATTTACCGACTTTAAATGCACTGTCAATGTCCCTTATTGGCAGTGTCCTTCATTCTTCATTTCGCTACACTCCATCACAATAAATCAGGACCAGGTGATGGACTCACTCTGTACATGCTGATGCATGACCATACTGACAGTGTACATGCTGATGCATGACCATACTGACACTGTACATGCTGATGCGTGACCATACTGACAGTGTACATGCTGATGCATGACCATACTGACACTGTACAAGCTGATGCATGACCATACTGACACTGTACATGCTGGTGCATGACCATACTGACACTGTACATGCTGATGCATGACCATACTGACACTGTACATGCTGATGCATGACCATACTGACACTGTACATGCTGGTGCATGACCATACTGACACTGTACATGCTGATGCATGACCATACTGACACAGTACATGCTGATGCATGACCATACTGACACTGTACATGCTGATGCATGACCATACTGACACTGTACATGCTGATGCATGACCATACTGACACTGTACATGCTGGATCATAGACGCCTTGCCGCCGAGGTTGATCTCGTGCGGGCCTGGGAAACAATTTTTGAGTCGCTGAGCCACCCGCGCTGCTCACCCACATCATCGGGTCAATATTGGCCTCGGCAACACACCCCCCTGACCCTGGGGGCAATCTGCAGCCCGGACCTTCGTGGCCATTATTGGATGTGATTGAAAGATAATTGGATGCAACTGCCTGGGAGCCTTGGGGGCCCGCGCTTGCTGTCCTTGGCCTTCTGTTGACTGCAATCTTTTGGCAGCAAAGTTGCTAACATTGTTGCCATGAAAGTTCGAGCATTCCTTCGCAGAGGGAAAGTGCAGTTCGACACACTTTGACCGACGATCCTGTGTATAAATGAGTTCTAGTAGGCCTCTGGGGTGTCGCTTTTACTGTATTTCAGCGCCGTTCTTACTGTATTTCGGCGCCATTCTTACTGCATTTCGGCGCCATTCCTACTGCATTTCGGCGCCATTTCTACCCCGGTTCGGCACCATACCTACTCTGTTTCGGCGCCATTCCTGCTCAGTTTCGGCGCCATTCTTACTCCATTTCGGCGCCACTCTTATTCCATTTCGGCGCCATTTCTAATCCATTTTGGTGCCATTTCTACTCCATTTTAGCGCCATTTTTTTCCATTTCGGTGCCACTCTTACACTGTACATCATTATGGTGTCACCTCGGCGCCATTGAAAGTACATTGTAAAGTACATTGTACTTCTGAAAAAGTACATTGTCTACTTTATCAGAAATCCATAAAACTCTCAGGCCATCCCGGCAGTTCTACATTTCTAATGTTAAAAAAAGTTTTATAGAGATTTGCATTAGCCGAATAAAAATGGTAATACAAGCCTACAAGTCTTTTGCTCAGAGAAAAATTCTTAACTTTTAATCCCACAAAATCCTGGTCTCTATTGACAACTATGGGAGTGGCTGAACATAGTGGGAATTTTCCGGCAGCGTGGGATTATGCTTCCCTGCGGAAAGCTGCCAGCCAAAATGCATTTATTTTGGTGCCGGATGAAAAGTCCCCGTGTTGATTAATAATTCATCCCAAGTCTCGCAATCGAGTCGGCAAAGTTTTAAAACAGCCGCTGCACCACCTGCCTCTCCCATCCTCCAGGGCCCTCCTATTCATTTCAATCAATCTTCGCTCTCCTTCACACTTCACACACTTTCTCTCCGGCACTCGACTGCGCCTCAAGTAGTTTCACAGGACTGGCCTCGGCTCCCCAGAGGCTGGCGGCAGCGGCCTTTTAATTAGGCGTTTTGAGATGAGACGAGATAGGGAGGCAGGAATATCCGGCTTCGTAGAGTCTCTGATTGATGGGTCCCGGACATTGTTCACCTGATTTTATTTGGGGAAATTTAAAACAAACAGCCAACTAAACATTTGAAGCTTGCTGAGTTGATGAGGCTTGGAGGCTGCGGTTTTAGATACCCCATCTAGAGTTCACCTCCCCCGGCCGGGGCTGACTGGCTGGCTAGCTGGTTTCCCAGCCGCCTGTGCGGGGCTCATGAACAAGGATGGAGAGGCTGTGTGTTGCTGGCTCCGCCGACCCCCTGAGCACACAAACACGCGCTCACAACGGGTGTACAAGCAGTCCTGGCTTTCTCATCTTCGTAATAATAACAGCAATAGTTGATTGCACCTGCCCTAATTGGGCCAGATGTGCAACCGACAGCTCAGCCGCAGCTATTGCGCGGCGCATCTGAAAGCTGCCTACGGCTGTTCAGTCCAAGGACGGGGGGTCGCCACACACAGCCTCAATTGCCCCAGCTAATGCTGGCACCCATTTTACAGCTGGGTAAACTGAAGCAATTCAGAGTATAGTGTCTTGCTGAAGGACACTAATTGTTCCGAGTGGGTCGAGAATCGAACCCCCGACTTTCCGGTCTAACCACTAGGCTGCAACCCATGTAGAACCCATATGTATGTGCAACCCATGTTCATCTTCATATACAAGTACATAGTACAGTCTGTATCCTGGGCCCGGCTTTGGCTCATGCTCAACACCCCAGCTCACTAAGGCGCAAATTTTGGTAGAAGTTTGACAGTTAGCTGTGTTGAATCGAATCCATAAGGATTTTAAATATTCACCAGTACAGGGGATGGGAATTGGAATCCCAATGGACAGGTAGGGGAACCTAGTGAACAGGTAGGGGAATCTGGTGAAGAGGTAGGGGAATCAAGTGAACAGGTAGGGGAATCTGGTGAACAGATAGGGGAATCTGGTGAACAGGTAGGGAAATCTAGTGAACAGGTAGGGGAATCTGGTGAACAGATAGGGGAATCTGGTGAACAGGTAGGGGAATGTAGTGAACAGGTAGGGGAACCTAGTGAACAGGTAGGGGAATCTAGTGAACAGGTAGGGGAATCTAGTGAACAGATAGGGAAATCTGGTGAACAGGTAGGTGAATCTAGTGAACAGGTAGGGGAATCTGGTGAACAGGTAAGGGAATCTGGTGAACAGGTAGGGGAATCTGGTGAACAGGTAGGGGAATCTGGTGAACAGGTAGGGGAATCTGGTGAACAGGTAGGGGAACCTAGTGAACAGGTAGGGGAATCTAGTGAACAGATAGGGGAATCTAGTGAACAGGTAGGGGAACCTAGTGAACAGGTAGGGGAACCTAGTGAACAGGTAGGGGAACCTAGTGAACAGGTAGGGGAATCTGGTGAACAGGTAGGCGAATCTGGTGAACAGGTAGGAGAATCTGGTGAACAGGAAGGGGAATGTAGTGAACAGGTCGGGGAATCTAGTGAACAGGTAGGGGAATCTGGTGAACAGGTCGGGGAATCTAGTGAACAGGTAGGGGAATCTGGTGAACAGGTAAGGGAATCTAGTGAACAGGTAGGGGAATCTGGTGAACAGGTAGGGGAATCTGGTGAACAGGTAGGCGAATCTGGTGAACAGGAAGGGGAATGTAGTGAACAGATAGGAGAATGTAGTGAACAGGTCGGGGAATGTAGTGAACAGGTAGGGGAATGTAGTGAACAGGTAGGGGAATCTAGTGAACAGGTAGGGGAATCTGGTGAACAGGTAGGGGAATCTGGTGAACAGGTAGGGGAATCTGGTGAACAGGTAGGCGAATCTGGTGAACAGGTCGGGGAATCTAGTGAACAGGTAGGGGAATCTAGTGAACAGGTAGGGGAATCTGGTGAACAGGTAAGGGAATCTAGTGAACAGGTAGGGGAATCTGGTGAACAGGTAAGGGAATCTGGTGAACAGGTAGGCGAATCTGGTGAACAGGAAGGGGAATGTAGTGAACAGATAGGAGAATGTAGTGAACAGGTCGGGGAATCTAGTGAACAGGTAGGGGAATGTAGTGAACAGAGGAGAATGTAGTGAACAGGTAGGGGAATCTAGTGAACAGGTAGGGGAATGTAGTGAACAGGTAGGGGAATGTAGTGAACAGGTAGGGGAATCTAGTGAACAGGTAGGGGAATCTGGTGAACAGGTATTGCAGTCCAATGGAGAGGCAGGACAATCCAATGTACAGCAGAAGAAGGGCATTCCAAGAATCAGTCCGTGTAAAGTCGCGGTTGCAGTAGCCAGAGGCATCGGCTACTGCAACCAGAAGTCATCGGCAAAATTTTCGTCGCAACAAAAGCTCTGAGATGGAATTAGCGAGCGTTGGAAATCTTCAATAGAAAATTTATTTATCTTCTAAAGTTTTCGTAGAAAACGACTCTTTATCGGATTTAGAGATCACGAAAGAGACTTGAAAATTAATTTTTGACTACAAAAAATAAGTTCCGAGATGCTGGAATTTCTTCTCACTGAAAAATAGATGCAGCGGACATGTCTGGGAAAGGGAGGGGACAGGTTGGTTACTCAAAGCGGACAGGTTCAACAATCATTTGGACAGGTAGCTGGGACACTCCAGTAGAAATTTAGGACAATCATCACGAGGACAGGTAAAAGCAATATCAAGCGGACAGGTAAGACAATCAGGTGGACAGGTAGAACAATCAAGTGGACAGGTAAGACAATCAAGTGGACAGGTAGGACAATCAAGTGGACAGGTAAGACAATCAGGTGGACAGTAGGACAATCAATTAGACAGGTAAGACAATCAGGTGGACAGGTAGAACAATCAAGTGGACAGGTAAGACAATCAAGTGGACAGATAGGACTAACAGGTCGACAGGTAGGACAATTAAGTGGACAGGTAGGACAATCAGGTGAACAGGTAAAACAATTAAGGTGGACAGATAGGAAAATCATGTGGACAGGTAGGACAAACAGGTGGACAGGTAGGACAATCAAGTGGACAGGTAGGACAAACAGGTCGACAGGTAGGACAATTAAGTGGACAGGTAGGACAAACAGGTCGACAGGTAGGACAATTAAGTGGACAGGTAGGACAATCAGGTGAACAGGTAAAACAATTAAGGTGGACAGATAGAAAAATCATGTGGACAGGTAGGACAATCAGGCGCGACAGGTAGGACAATCAGGTGGACAGGTAGGACAATCAGGTTGACAGGTAGGACGCTTCAATGGATAGCATAAGGAAAATCACACGGACAGGTAATACAATGGACAGGTAAGGGCAAGACGAGCGGACAGGCCGGGAATGGACTGAGGTAGCGAGCAGGCTGTGCACCAGGCGGACCCCTCAGCTAGAGGTCGCTGGTGTCCACGCTGTCCATGTCGAACTGCAGGCCGTGTCGCTCCATGAACTGGTGGAATGTGCGCATCTTGTGCTCTTCGTCCTCCAGCGACTTCATGCCGCCGACAGACATGCTCTCCAGCGACACCAGCGAGCGACGACCATCGACGCCGCCGGAAACGCCGAGGTTTCCGCCCTCGTCGAGGCAATCGCTGCTCTCGCTGGATGTCAGGCTGCAGCGAGCGACAGCCCCTGACGGCTGCGGCTGCTGCGTCGGTGGCAGCGGTGGCGAAGGCGGCAAAACCTCGGCGTGCACGCAGACGGCCGCGCTAGTGGCCGAGGCGATGGCCGCCGACACCACGGCAGCGGCGGCGCGCCCCCCGGCCCGGCGACCCGGCTCCACGTGGTTGGGCGCCGCCGATTCGTCATCGTTGTCTCCGTCGTCGTCCTCCGCGGTGGCATCGGAGGCTCCTACGAGGTCGCCGGAGCCCGCGAGCTGCCGTCCGCAGGCGGGACAGCGGCCACCGCCGCCGCGCCAACGAAGGCTGCCGCCGCCGCCGCTGTCGCCTGTCTGGACGAACTTTGAGCTGTACGATCGGCGAACCGACGCAACGTCGTCGGACGCAATCGCGGTGATCGACTGGGTAGCAGACCCGTGGCAGCCGCCGCCAGCGCGACGGCACAGCGCCACCTCGGAGTCGTCGCGATGCGAGCTGGTTGGGTTTTAGTTGGGGAATTAAGACTTATTTTGTTTGTTTGGGGGGCCTTGGGTGCCTACGCAGGTACTCGCTCACACGGGGTGTACAGCGGCACTGACTTTCTCAGCGTCAGGCATGTGCACTCTCTGCACTTTGAGGAGTTGGTTGGCCATGAATGGCGACAAACCCAGGGCCTCGTGCTTGTAAAACACCCCCTGAGCTCCCTTCTCCCAGAATCCCATTGTCACAGCCGCTACTCACTCGTGCAGGGCATTGTGCTTGTGCGAGCTCTTGGAACTGTTGTAGTTGTTGAGTGGCCGATGTGGCAGCGGACCTCCTTGGTGGTGGAGAACGCGCTTCTGCTGTTCTTCTCCGGTTTCACCAGGATGATGTACAGCTTCGGGTGAACAGCAGCACCAGAGCCACGGTGGCGCTGAGGCTCACGGACAGGCAGGTGGCCGTCACCTTGTTCTCGCTGCCGAAGTAGATTGGCACGAAGCTCAGCCAGATGACGCACGTGGTGTACATTGTGAACCGATGAACTTGGCCTCGTTGAAGTTCTCCGGCAGGTTCCTGGTGCGGATGGCGTAGAGGGTGCACAGCACGATCAGGAAGCCGTCGAAGCCAGGGGGCCATGACGCCGGTCGGGTGTGTTGCAGACCAGCCGGACACGGAATTTCTGCCGATAGTCCAGAACGGCGTCCGGCCTCTCCCAGACGAGCATCCGACGATGATGCCGAGCTCGACGCTGATGAGGAAGCAGGTGATCACGATCTGGGAGCCGGTGTTGAGGAAGCGCGGCTTCCTGGTCATGATCTTCTTCTTGCTGCCAGCCAGAATCCTGGCGATGCGGTTGGTCTTGGTGACTAGGGCACCGTAGATGAAGGAGAGGCTGAGGCCGGGCAGGGCGCGGGACAGGTAGCAGGAGACTACAGTGGGCCGGTGCACCAGGCCGAAGGTGGTGAGGTACGACAGTAGAATGCCGAACAGGATGAACAGCATGAGCTCTCGGTGGACGCCTTCACCACCGGGGTGTTGTAGTACTTGAAGATGATGAACACCACCCACAGGGTGACCAGCGAGCCCAGGCAGCTGAAGGCCACCGCCACAATTGCCTCGGTGTCGCGCCAGCGTAGATAGTCAATTGGGATCTGCTCACAGGCTGGAGATGCGGTGGGAGATGGATAAATATGACTGGGAGATGGGATAGAAATGACTGGGTGATGGGATAGAAATGACTGGGTGATGGGATAGAAATGACTGGGAGATGGGATAAATATGACTGGGAGATGGGATAAGTATGACTGGGAGATGGGATAAAATATGACTGGGAGATGGGACATTTACAAACATGGCTGCTCACCTGTCTGGTTCCAGTTGGGCCCGGGTCCCGTTCTCACTTTCGTGCACTGCTCCTCGCCGAACTCCTTCGTCACCACCGACATGTCGTCGCAGGATTTGCACCTCCAGCAGCACTTTTTTCGTTTGGTGGCCACAACCTGGTGGATGGTTAGGATTAGAGGCTACATTTTCACGCGGGATATGGCCGATATGTATCGAAATATATTCTAATGCCGATATGTTATCGAAATATATTCTAGTGCCGATATGTATCGAAATATATTCTAATGCCAATATGTATCGAAATATATTCTAGTGCCGATATGTATCGAAATATATTC